>JBBMFX010000021.1:7949600-7983251 GCA_037832545.1 Rhabdalestes septentrionalis
TCAGGGTACCTCAGAGGTTCCTGCAGTCTGGAGGATCGACCCACGACTTTCTGATCGCAGGGCGAGTCCCGAACCACTCGAGTGTGACGGAGGGACGGAGGGGAGGGGAGGGGGCGTGGTGTTCCGAATAATAAATACTTTTTAAAGTATTTGTCCGAATACGGTATTCGTAAAAAACACGTTATTTGTGCCAATTCGAATACCGTATTTGTATTTGTCTCCACCCCTAATATATATTAGGGCTGAGAATTTAATGCGTTAATTAGATTAATTAATCACAGAAAAAAATAACACGTTAACATCTTTAACACAATTAAAGCTTTAAGTCATCTTCCCGGTCAAAGTTTTGGGTAAACAGAGAAAACTGAGCTGAAAGTAGTCACATTAGCTTTCTCCATCCAGACCTCCAGAGGGGCGGATTCTCAGCGCTGTGGACGGAGTGTGTGAGAGTGAGCTGGGAGACGTAGTTTAAATTTACAACTGTCATTAACTGTAACCTAATTCATAGATTTGGTTCAATCAGTGATAAAAATGTCATGACCATTGTAGCCCAAGTTATAGGCTTTTATTCAATAATAAATGGTAAAAAAAATACTGCTTCTTGTAACGTCTGTTTGTATATGCGATTAAATGCGATTAATTAGATTAATTCATCGCCACACCATGTAATTTTAAATGGCTTGACAGCACTAATATATATATATTTTTTTGTTTGTTTGTTTGTTTTTTGTTTTATGTTTTTTAATTCATATTCAATATTTCTTTGGGTGTACAACTTCTGTTCATTTCAGGAGATTGCTTTCACTTCTCTAGAGATCTATGCAGGAATGTTTTCTTTACTTTTTTAAACACTTCCTAGATTCAGGCTTAGAATTTATTTGCATTTTCTAATTCGAATGGTCCAATCTCAGGTGTCCAGGTTGAGTGTTCTAGTGCAAAACTTTAACGGTGACAGTTTTTGTAGTCTGCCAGGTTTACCTTTGATGGGAGTCCTGTTTTTAGATCAATGTTTTTTAGAAACCTTCTAAGAATAAGTAGATAATCTTTTGTCTCAGAAATCTCTAATTTAGTCATTATAGAGGCTCATTAGAAACATACAGTATGTAGGACAGCAGAGGAGTTTTGGTGACTACTTGTGAAACTGTAACAAAACTAAATAATCTTAGTCTGACAGCTGCTATTAAATGTCTTTTGATAAATAAAGTGGAAAACTGGATGGTCAGCAGCACTCAGAACAGCTTTTGACAAATGAGGACTTAATGATGTGGCATCTGCTAACTGGATCTTGTGAGACCCAAGTTAGAGCTGAGATATGGAAAAAAAAAACTGTAGACTGTGACAAAGCCCAGCATCCAAAAATGGCAAAGCATAGAGGAAATCTGTTCTGGCTAGCAACTGAGATACTTGGTCACTTGGGTTTTCAGCTTAGAACTGTGAGCTGACGTTCAACACTTGCCATGGCTTAGAAAGCATGCCATGGCTTTGGTGCCTCTCCACATTGCTCTAACTGTAGCTAATGGATGATGGAGAAGATGGGACATTCTTAGCCAGTCTTTTGGGTCTCACCTAAAGTGATATTGATGTTTTCCATATTAATCAGCACTCTGTGAGTAGGCACTACCTCTTCACTCCACCCTCTCTGTTTTGAGGTCCATCTGCTTAGCTGCTTTCAACCTGGAGGTCTGGGAGAGTTCCACCATGGTCAGACTTGCTCATTACTCACACACACTTTCCTCGTCTCTCTGTGTAGTTTGAAACAAACACTTGGACAAGCACAACAAAGTCTGCCCAATCTCTCATCTTCTTCATTACTGACGAAAATGAAAGTGAATAATGGTGGCACAGACGCGTTAAGCCCAGAGTGTTTTTCACATATTGTGCTGATTAACACAAGAAGAAGGGCCTTCTTGTTTTCTCGCTCTTTTGAAATTCAAAATGACACGAGGAGAATCGGAGAGCAAAGAAAGAGCACAGTGCATGCTGCAATTATCTTTTAGTGGAAGCTGCTGTGAATGCCAGGTGATTGGTGATGGTGTGATTTATGTTTGCTCTGTGATCAGGTGTCAGAGAGGTGTGATTACGTGTATGTGAATGGGAAGGAGACCAGAGGAAGGGTGAAGATGATGGTGAACTTCACCTACAGCTACCTGAGTGCTCAGCTTGAAGTCAGTGTCTGGATGCCCCACCTGCCCCTGCAGATCGACATGTCTGACCCAGAGCTCAGCCAGATCAAGGGCTGGAGGGTACCCATCACCATCGGCAGCCAGAGGTGAGGCAAAATTTAGATTTTAAGATATTCCCTTAATCTGCAAAACTCTAGGCCTCATATCCGAAGCTGTCATATGCTTATTTATGACTTTAGGAATTCACTTCAGTTCATCAATTTAATTGCTACAAGTTTTATAACATTTAATTAATCTCTCACTAAATGGTAAATCTTTTTTATTCAATATACATCCATGATGAAACACAAATAGTAATGCTTCCTAAAATAGGAATAATTATATTGAAATTGCAAGATTAAAAAACTACGATGAACAAATCTTAAGACTTTAAGGGCCTTTATGTGGCTCTAAACTTTAGTTCTTCCTTCTCATAACTTATTTTTTAAGCAGTAACTGAATAGAGCATGTCTTACTAATCTGGGTTTTAAGGGAATATATTTTTAATAGCATGCAAAGTTTTGATCTGTGACACAAATCTAATAAGAGCATTTTTCTAGTGATATGCTACCACCCACGGTCTTAAGCAAATGTCGTGGCTTAGAAACACACAAAAATACCCACATACATGTTTTTTTCATTTTTGATAAAGCATCTCGGATACAATACCTATCCAGAGCCCTACCCAAAACAATAACACAATAATAATATTGCTGGAAATCTTCATGAAGAACATGATAGTCCAGCAGCTGACAGATGCTGACAGAAACTACAGTAAGCTCAGTTATTTCAGTCCAAATGCATTGTAATGAGAATGAGTGGGAAGACCTCATCTTAGAGCAGTGAACCATGTCCCTGTAGTCTTAATCATCTCAGTCAACAATACCAGTGGTCTTCGTTCTGAGCCCTTTCTAACTCTGGTCTCCTCTACACACATCATTGTAGCTGTATCCTGGTAACACCTGCCACATGTTCTGGGCTGAAGTATGATGGAGGAGCAGGGAGAGAAAGCTGGTTCTGATTTTTAATTACTTCAGGGTCGATCTCAATCACATCTGCCTCTGACACGCTGCTGTCAGCCAACACAAAGGTTAATACTGCCATATGCCAGGAATATCCACAAGACAGTATGCTGAATTTGAATCCATGCTTGACAAAAAAAAAAACAACAGGGTTGACAGAGGGAGAGGTAGAATGTATCAGCAGGAAAATGGACCATTGGAGCACTTGCAGGATGCATTAAGCTCTCTACCTACTGGTCCTGATGCAGGATGCGAGCACAGCTCTGTAGTCCCAGTACCAAAGCATCTGATGACAGGAAATAATTTGCAGATGAATAGACTGAATCTAATTGTGTGTGGTCGTCAGAAGATTATCAACAGGAAATCTTGCATAAATGGCCACCACAAGTCTGTCCCCAAAATAAGCCCCTGTAGTGACCAGTGTTCACTTTATCTCAGCTGTTACTTTTATAAGCTAGTTATGTTTGTTAGATATGAATTGGTTTAAATATTTAAACCATCTACTTAATATGTTTAATTTATTATAAAAAATATATAAACAATGTGAGTTTAATTTGTATACCCATTACATATTTTCTCTGCATTATATTAAATATGAAATGAAAAATAACAGACATTTCTCAAGAAATCTGACACTAAAGGAATTCAAATGATATTGCATTCTTTGCAACCTTTTATTGTGTTTATACCAAAGTCAGAACTGGGCAAAGACTTCCTAGACAGGTAAAATCCAACTCCCTCCAACTTATGCTTCCGACCTTTGAAGAGCTTCAGTTTCTTGGATCTGCTATCCTACAAGACAGCAGGACTTAAACTGTAACAGAGCAGCACTGAAACTGTAAAGTAAGACAAGATATCACTTGCACTTCTCCTTTTTATCCTGGATGTTTGTGTGTACTCTATAACCTCACATTACTGAGGCTGTATAAAAACTGTGCTTGGAGAGCAGCAATATCTAATCTTTCTGCTGAGCGGGTGCTCTAACACATGCACTCTCATTCCACAGCTGTCCTGTCTGGTAACTTGACGTTTTCCCACAGCTGTGTTGTGTGTATGTGTAGTTGCCACATTACTCTAGAAAGTTTATGCACAGTGACATATCTGCCTGTTCAATGCCACCTGCTGCAAATGTCATAGCAACTTCATATGTGGCCAGCTAGACGGCTTGACTCCTGCTGTTTAGGAGAGCATGGCCTTTACCCATCTTGAACACCATGTTAACCTGCCACTGCCTCACATTTATGTGGTTTAGCGAAGACTGTGCCTCATTAGGCCTAATGGATGCTGCCAGGACCCATCCCCGACTCACCTGACCGGCCTGTGGGAGGAGAGGCATGCAGTGGCTCACCAATAATTGGCTGTGCCCCATGCTTACACCCTGTCAAACCGGTTCAAGACTTGACATCACCATAGCAAAATGACCAGAGCTCGCAACTGAAGTGCAATAGAATAGCATAGAGTAGATTTGAATAACACATTCTGCCTCATGTGATCCTTGAAATGTTCCATCCCAGTTGTCAATAATATTTTTAATAGGCCTTATAAAAAGTTTAACAGAGTGGTTATGGCTCACTTTATTCCTCCACAGCGCAGGTCAGTCTTCATTATATCAACTGAAAAGAAATGATAAACAAACATTTTTATTAAATAGTGGAATTCTACCTATCATGAAAATTTGTATAAATTTGGTATTATATCATTTTTCTTTCACTTTTAAGTGATAATCCTGGATTTTACCAATTTAGTTAAATCCAGTACATGCCAAGTAAAGTCAAATTAAGTTCTGAAATATTTTTAGCAAGTCAAAAAGAGTTCAATATAAATCCAAATCAAGATCCCTTCAGGAGCCAGCTAACCAGCTAGGTTTTATGAGCACAACTTTATAGTAAGGTTTCCCATTATTAATGGTTCTTTTCGTGTATCAATGGCTAACAATTGTGCCATAACCATCTTAAAATATTTTGTTAATAGTAATGAATTGAAAAGGCCGAAGCAGTTTTTTATAACTGACAGTCAATAAGCTAATAGGTACATTACAGGCTGATGGCAAATACAAAGTAATAGATGAATATGGTACCCAACTAGCATATGACTGAGAAGATGAGAGAAGATGTGTTAACACTGGTACTGTTACGTAAAAGGAAGAGTGTAAGATGTACTGTGCTTGTGACTTTTCTTCAGGTCTAGTGCAGAAGATGATGAAGATAAAGGGGCCAGAAGGGACCGTGGCTGTGGTCCCCAGTACCAGAGCACCACTGTGCGTGTCCTCACATACTTTGAGGCAGAGCCAGAAGAATGGCGGGCTCAACCGGACTTTCTGCTGGGCAGTGATTGGCAGGTGGATATAACAGAGCTGGTGAGGGAGTCAATGAAGGTGGACAACACATATGTGGCCAGTTTGCTGGACGGTCAGGTGCTAATGGGCTTGAACACAGGAACTGCTAAAGTCCAGGTGAGAGAAGATATGTGAAACCATGTGTTTGTTGAGGTGTTATAGGATACATGACAAAAAAAAAAACACTAATTCCAAAATGACAGTTTCAGACATGCTGATCCCTAAGAGACAATTTACACTTGTCATTTCATGCATCTCACATGCAGATACCATCATAATAAGATTTCGCCAGATTCCATTCACACCCAGCCACAGAACGAGACAATTGAACTTTCATCAATGCTGCTTTTCTTGTGTTGCGTGAAATTGTATTTAAAAAAAACCTCTCCAGTTCTGTCTTCCCTTCTTGTTTACATAAATGAAATGTTTGAGGCATAACGCTGATATAGTTCTGTATTGAGAAGTAAAATGCCAACTGAGTGGCTTGTTTGCATGTGCATGTGACTTTACACAACCAGCCCAATACCCACGAAGTGACTGAGCGTAAATAGACTTAAAGCATGCCATGCTCTTCTCAAGTGAAAGAATACCTAGTTCAGTAATAATTCTCGGGAACCATGGGGTAGTTAAGGAGGTTGTCCCTCAGTTGTGCTCAGATATACAGTATATAGCCTATTGTGCTAAAAAAACAAAAACAAATTCATATATCATTCTACTGGCCGCAGCACCTACTGGGTCGAGCCAGTGGCAAGCTAGCAGCAGACGGATGAGCTGCAATTTCCCTGTGCTTATTTGCTTTCTTTAGGAGAGACAAATGAAAGGATGTCAGTAACGTCTCAGGGAGCAGCACCCAGTCGTTTGTCTGTCTGCTTGTGGATAAGTGGAGAATTACTGTTGGTGGCATGTGTACGCTGTCACACTGCAGCCAGATGGCACACCATCACTCTCTCTGCTCACTTACACACTCCAAGCTCACACATGATGCCTGCATGGCCTGACTGTCCTGTTTCAAATTAAAATATAACAATGCAATACTTTATCACACTTTCAAGGTACATGATGTTCTATTACTTATAGTAGCCTAGATTTGCACACTAATTAGAAATGATAAAACTAATGAAAAAGTTTAAAATAAGGGTTTTAGGAAAAGCCTTAAAACTAATACACAGCCACTTGGATATTTGAAGGATCTCTAAGCTTTAAAAAGGTTTTTCACTCTTTTTCAACGGCAGGGCCCCCTCTGGCAGTGTTAATTTTTTTGTTAGAATCTATGCTACATTGTAATATGTAGGAAGAGGCTGTTGTTATTTACAGACAATATTAATTAGGTTTTGTTGTTATAAATGTTGTTCAGTGTAGAAGTGCTGGTGACAAGTGGTGTATACAGACAAGTAAATTGTATATATTATATTTTTTTAATGATTTCATAATATTGCCCAAGAATATACTTTTGAAACAGGGGCAAATACAAAATTTCTCTTTTGTTTGGTTACTACAGTATGTGTCATTTATTCTCTCTTTTTTCCCGTCTTCACTCAATGTCTCTTATTTTCTTTCACTGAATGACAGTTGAAGGCTAATCATATCTGACACCCCACATCACACAGATAAACAAACACACATACACACACTGAAAGCTGACAAGAGTATTGACAATACTGTTATTCCACTGTGAATTTTATTTGATAGCGAAATTGTCATCTCTCCCTCTCTCTCCTTGCTCTCTCTCATTCTCTCTCTCCACCCACCACCACCAATGTCTCAATTGAAGCCAACATCCACAAACCTATAAGGCCTCCAATAGGTGGAAATTAAAATCAGATTTAAAAAAAACAGTAATGGCTGCAATAGCAGGCATAGAGAGGCTGAAAATTGAAGTGCTTCCTTGAGAGTCAATATGGATGTGAATTGCAGCCCACTGCCTGAAATCAAATAGTCTTCAAATAGATCTATCCTTGACCTGAGCACTTAGTCATGGCCAAATGATCAAAACTCGGGGCCACGCACTCTATTACACTTGAATGAAGTCCCCTGGAATTTTGACTTCATTAAAGATAACTGATCAACTAATTGCACTAAACAATGCAGAGAGAATTGCAATTAAATTTGGCAAATTTTAGTCAGCACAAAACACAATGAGGTCTGTTTCCATCTAAAGTCCTCGCTTTGCAGGGAAAAGCAGGAGGACCCCAGTTTTATTTCATTTCACTAGATAAAACATTTCACTAGATAAAACTGGAGCATCAGGACAGCTTATAATGAAATACAGAGTATTGCCTAAGGCTCTCTCTGGATGATACTAAGTCTAATGAATAAATTTCAGCTCCCAAATTAGGCAGTGAAGGGCAATGTTTTTGGAGAATAAGTAGAACTTAACAACTGAGTGAGCTTTTTTGCAGTCCGATTTGAATTCTGTGTAAAACATATCGATAAAAATGTAAAAATGAAAGAAGCAGTGGAATCGGGATTTAGAGGCACTATGTGGCGCTGTAGGTAGGAGGCAGTGTAAACTGTGCCAGGCCGTGACAGGGAGTTATAGCTTGTGCAGATGAGGAAGATTCATTATGACAGAGGAAATGTGGTGAAATACAGAGGCAGCTAGATTTCCCTTAATTGATCTGGATGGGAAGGCTCCTTGTCACTTTGCATTTCACAGTCGTTTCCATGCCTGAGCATCAAACAAAGTTCGTAAGGAAGAAATGACTGTCATTCACTCACAGCTACTTTTTCCTTAGAATTTGCTACAGTATTTTTTATTGCATTGTTGACTGCATCAGTGCATCTTCTCATGTGGCAGTGCTGTATTAGAGCTGCACTTGAACTTGAGTGTTTTGGCTGTCTCTCATACGTTCTCGGCTAGGTGATGTCTCCTCTTTCGGACTCAGTGCTAGCTGAGAGGATGGTGCGAGTGCTGGATGATAAAGTGAGCATCACAGAACTGGGTGTGCAGCTGGTCTCGGGCCTCTCACTGAACCTACAACTCAGTCCAGGCAGCAACAGGGCCATTGCTGCTACTGCCACCACTCAGGACACCATGAACAAACTCAAACAGGTACAGGAACATTGCACAGAACATGTGAATCAGGCCAAGCTTGTACTAATTTTGTATCATAAATATTAATGTTAATTCAGCTACATTTTCATATAAATACACACTTTTGGTACACAGAGAAAGCGCACCTTAGGATGGTGAAATACCACTGTACTCAGAGTCAGGAGGCCTGAAAGTAGTCAATCCGAGGATACAATTTATTTATCCCTGCTACGGATTGGCTGCTGTCTTTTGATGACACTGCAGTTCAGTACTTCCCCTGTGGGGCATCTCAAGTTTTTTTCATTTTGTTCTTCTTAAAACCCTGTATTTTTATTACTGTAAATTAAATGAATGTATTACTGTTTTTACCTGCCTATACCAAAGAAAACAACAATGCATAAATTACAGTGTAGTCTATATAGGGGTTACATCTGTATTTATCTTACAGGTTTACCATTATATTTTCTGAATGGAAATGTATTAAGCTGAGTGTAAAATGAAATTTAAGTGAGATGATATTTGGGGTTTACACTGTATTTTTAGGCATTTATTTATCACACCACAACATTGCATTTTCCACTATATTTGGATGCCCTTAGAAGTAACCCCTCTGAAAGGAATTTTACTGTATATCCTATGCATTATCCATATATTACTTTCATCAAGTACGATTTTTTTTTTTTAAACATAAAGAATAGCAAAAAAAATTTCTGCAAAATATATTCAAAACGATCACCCCACTATCCCTTTAGGTTTTTTTTTTTTACACATAAGTTTTTAGAAAGGCTTTCATTGGTTTTATTCACAGTGATAAACCCTATTCAGGTAAACCCTATTCAAAAATTAGTTGATCAGGTACAAATCTGGGATGTGTGCAATTATTCACTGTAATTATTCTGTGGAGAACAGCCTTCTAAACTCCCTCAGCAGTAGTAATCCTGTTCAGCCTTTGACTTTACTATTTAAATGTAACTGTAAACTAGGGAACACCCAGCAAAAATGTATTCACTGTAATACCATTCCTTTCAGTTTCAGAATTTCCCTGCTCTCAAAACATAAAAAATAAATTATTCCTAGAAAATCTTTGAGGTTGGAACTCTCTCTAAAAAATAAGCTCCTCAGTGACAGTACCGCTTCAATAGAGTTTCAGATAAAGGACAGCCCTTGGTGCTTCTTAAGTCCAGTGATCCAGTTCAAAGATTTATGTGTGGAATTATATTTCAGTAAAATGTCCCTGAACAATTTAAGATGTTCCCTATTCCACAGCTGATTTAGCCTACTAATTATCAAGCATTTCATTAGCTGGATCAGGTGTGTTAGCAGAGACATTTTTAAGGGAGGAGTTAAGAACCACAGGTGTAAAATTTTATAAATATGGCTTACGATCTGAGATGTGAGACTGAGCTCAAAATCTATTTCTTAAACAGAGAAACAGCTGAATGCTGAAATTAAATCTACACCTGTAAGTGCTTGAAAGCTATATGCTTTCATGAAAGTGGACACATAAACAAAAACATTGTCCTTTGCAAAGGGCTTTAGTTCTCTTCCTCAGAAATGAATTAGGGGAGCTGTGTTTCTTTGGCCATCACCAGGTGCAATCACTTTAATCACAATCCTGTTGCACAGAAGACATGTGTTGATTAGATGCTGTGCTTTGTTATCACATCAGGGCTCTGGAATTATTTCGGAACCTCCCTGATTAGTCTGATTCCATGGTTCCTTTGTATCGGCAGGAGTTTCCTCTCCGCTCCATCTTGATAGATATAAAAAGAGCATGTTGGGTAAATCTCCTGCTGATCAGAGTGTCTGTTATGCAGTAACAGCATTGTGCTTTTTTAACACTGTGAATGTGAAGTGTTTGAAACTTCCTGCAAGCTAAATTTCTTCATTGAAGTGTTGTGAAATTCTAAATGGATTTAAAAAAACTCATTCTTGGTTTTCTATATTAATTAAGAGAGATGATGTGGCATATCTGTCTCATGGCTCATAAATGTAATTTATTTGCAGATTTTCTTCTGTTTTTGTCCAAGTACTTGGTCTTACAACTAGTGATTTTACACAGTTGTCTGTCCTGTATTCTCTGTACAATAGTTTTGAAGTCTAGTTTTAGAACTCCTTTGAAATACCTCCACCATTTTTGATTGGCAGCTGAGGCATTTTGTGAGTAGCTGCTTGTGTGAATTTTAAGCTCTTTTTGAAGGGGAAACAAAAGAGGAATGGTTTTTGCTGGGAGGATATAATTATTACTCTTTGGGCAAGGTTCACTTTGGTACAGGGTCCAAAATGTACACATTAAATGCTGACAAATATTACATTTAGTGGAGGAGATTGCATTGCTATCTTTTCATAACATTTTCATTAACAGGGATAACATTTTATGCTGTTTTGATTGTAACTTACATTATTGAATGGTCTCTGAGTGGTCTCTGACCCACACAGACATTTTTTGCACATTTTCACAGGCAGCATGAACACAAGCCTTCTTGACTCTGCTCATAGCAACAGTTCTAGTCAGTGTTAGGCTCTGGCTCCAAGTGTTTGGTCTCTGGCCTGGTCAGCTGGGGCCTGGCATTTCCTGAAAAAAAAATGGCATTTGATGTACATTTTTCATCTTTTTTTAGGGTACAGGCCTTCATGTTGTCCATTCATGTTTTTACAGGAATCGCTTATCAGTGCTTGGCTGCAGTTCAGTGATGGCTCTATGACCCCTCTGGACCTGTATGACCCAACACATTTCATTCTGACAGCCACCTCATTGGATGAGCAAGTCATTTCCGTTCAGAGGGATACATGGTGGAAATGGCCCATTGTGGCAGTGCGGGGTGAGGGCCAAGGCCTGTTGGTGCGAGTGGAGATGTATGGAGCAGAATCCTGCCAGATTAAAACCAAGCGTCATGCAGTTCTAGCTGCCGGCAATGTCAATATCCATGTCAAGTTTAGTCATAACAAGGATGGTGAGAACAGAGCCAGTGACCGGAGACACAGGCCCAATGCACCATACTATGGAGACTCTATCCCAGAAAGAGATGCTGGCATTATGAACAAGGGGGCCACCACCATCAAGACAGCCATTCCTGGAAGGCCTGGTGGTGACAGACACACTGCAAGGGAGGTTCCTGCTGACTTCTCAGACTTTCCAGCCCAAGCTGACTTGCCGCATGGCCGCAGCACAGAGGAGGATCTGCTACAGGCCCGCCGAGGCCTCACAGACTTGGAGATTGGCATGTATGCCCTTTTGGGAGTCTTCTGCCTGGCTATTTTAGTGTTTCTCATTAATTGCATCTCCTATGCCCTCAAATACCGCCACAAGCAGCATCCTCTGGAGGGCCAAGAGACCATGGCCCATCATGCACATGACTGGGTCTGGCTGGGGCATGAGGGTGACCTGCTAGAGGGGCATGGTGGCCTGTGTTTGCAGCAGGAGGAACCAGGAGGCACCACAGACTCTGGCCTAGGCCTGGAGGAGGGTAGCCAACTCCTCAATGACCTTTCAGCACAGAAGAGCATTCATAGGTCAGCCTCTGATTCGGGCTGCTCAGGCAGGGAGCACAAAAGTGAGCCAATGAATTCGCCCACCACTAAGAGAAAAAGGGTGAAGTTCACTACTTTCAGCCACACCAAGTCCATCAATGGCTGCCCCTCCATCAGCCCACTGGTCATTGGGCAGAATGACATCAAGTGGGTCTGCCCAGACATCGAACTCGGGGACTCCAAAGAGCTACGAAACTACATGGAGAGGCTAAACGAGAATGCAATGAAAAACAGTGTGTAGTGGGCTTTTGCTCTCATTTTGTTTATTTCTGGACAATGTGTAGCTCACCCATATGCCTTCAGGGTAAGGAGCTGGGGTTCCAACCGGCTCTGCCACTTACAGACAGGCTCGCATCTCACCATGAAAAGACAGGCCATTCATCTGGTCCTGTTTCCATGGCAACTGTCATAAGGGTTCATCATCAGGAATGACGGAAAACAGAGGTGGCCGTGAAACTGCAGAGAATATATCATCATTTACTTGGAGTATTTGTTTAGGTGTCTGTTTTTAATTAATTTTATTAACAAGAGTTGATTTTATAATATACAGACTTTTTTGCTTGTTTAGTTTAATAAACCCTAAGTTATCACTCTGTATTTGATGCTGTTTTTTCCTTTTGTAATGTGATTGCTTTAAAAAAAAGAATAATAATAATGTACACATCAAATGCATTTACACACTGTGTATATAAAGAGGACAATTGCTGGTTCCGATGATGTATGAATACGTTTTTGTAAAGTTTTACATATTTTTATACATCATTGTTCCTATCCACGTTGCTGTGTTTTATTGTACACTCCAAAGACTAACTCCCATATATGGATGCATGTATGTTCTATGGACACAAATGTTTATTTTGGGACCTTTTACACTAACATTGTGAATAAACTCCAGAGAACTACCGAAAATCAGTCACATGGAAGAACTGTGGTAGGTAGTGTTATGCTGTACAAAACAAAAAGAAAAAAAAATAGAATAATAGATAGGAGGTATGTGCGCAACCTGTAATTGTTGTCTTTTGGTCTGTGTTGCTTTTCTTATTGCTCATTTCCTGCATCATGTTTTATTCACTGTGGAATATAAATTGTTTGTTTATGGTCAAAATGCAATGAAAATAAAAAAACAAGTGCAACATAATAAGGATGATCACAAGTCCTAAAAGAAGCAAGCTCTAAATCAACAAGGCTTGTAAGGCTAAAGTTAATTGGGATTTATTGTCCTCAGGAAAAGTGGTCTGTGAGAGAGGAGAAGAGTGAGACACAAAAACTACAACACATATTTCAAGTAGTGATCGACCGATATAGATTTTTTATTACCAATACCGATACCAATTATTTGCATGTTTATGTGCCCGATAACAGATATTCAGAACCGATATTTATTTTCCATTATACTTCTGTTTTTGACACAATTATTACAACACCACTCAACTGAAAAAACTGTTTAATGTATAATAATCACTCCCTCCTTACATACAAATCAAAAGTAGGGGTTTGAAAGTGCAAAAAATACAAAAAAAAATACTTTAAAAAAAAGGACACTGTTGCTAAAGTCTTCAATGGTGCATAAACTGCATATCTACAAGCTGCATAAACTACATATCAGTAATATATGTAACACATCTAATGTGAGAATTAATAGCTGTTATGTTTAATAAACTTTTTTAAATATAGGAAAGCAAGTAAGTATACTTTACTTTTGCACACAGTTTCCCCCTCAGACGCTGTGCTTAAATGGCGATCATGCATGTAATTCTCAAAACGCCCACCAGATGGCGGTGTTTATCGCCAAACCAATAACCGTTCTTTAAACCGATATCACAAAACCGATAACCGTTTATGGTAAAATGCTTAAATATCGGGAAAAATATCGGTAAACAGATATATCGGTCGATCTCTAATTTCAAGCACTTTAGATCAGTTCGTTTGTGTATATTAGTGTTTCTGATATATTTAAAAAAAACACACCCATCATTTCTCCACAGCAAGATTAGAGTGATACCCTTTTCTGGGATGCACCATTCTGCACAATTTCAGAGCTAGAGTTTTCTCTGTTTTATTTTTATGTCCTTATGCCCTTCTCATAAAGTTATATTAACAAGGCCATTTAGTGTTTCTCTGATCAATGCACAGATTAAAGTAATTCTGTCCCATGATGCTGCTTCCTGTTTCGTTAGAACTTTAGTTCTGTTTTGAGAGTTTGTTATACTGTATACATTCTTGGTTGCTGAGGAGCATTGTGTCAAGATATTGTAGTCTCTGTCTAACTCTGCCCTCTTTTTTTCATTTGACATTTGTTTGTTCTTTACATAGTTGAATATGCTGACAATAAATCACACAAAATGTATCAATGGAAATCAAATTTATTAACCCATGGAGGTCTGGATTTGGAGTCACACTCAAAATTAAAATGGAAAATCACACTACAGGCTGGCCAAATTTTGATGTAATGTCCTTAAAACAAATCAAAATGATGGATGGAGTGAGACATGATGTCCCAGATGTGCTCTTTTGGATACAGGTCTGGGGAATGGGTGGGCCAGTCCATAGCATCAATTCCTTTATCTTGCAGGATATGCTGACACACTCCAGCTATATGAGGTCTAGCATTGTCTTGCATTAGAAGAACCCAGGCTCCAACCGCACCAACATCTGTTCTCACAAGGCGTCTGAGGATCTCATCTTGGTACTTAAGTCAGGTCTGTCACAAATGTACTGGCCTGTCTACTGGTAGCGCCTCCATGCTCTGGACACTACGCTGACAGGCACAGCAAACCTTCTTCCCACAGCTCTGGATGAGCTGCAATACCTGAGCCACTTGTGTTGGTTGTAGACTCTGCCTCACGCCAGCATTTAAAAATGACCAAAACATCAGCCAGGAATTGAGAGGTGGTCCGTGGGGATGTCTTCATAAATGCCTAAAATTTCCACATCTTGTCTATTCCATTTGCACAACAGCATGTGAAATTGTCAATCAGTGTTGCTTTCGAAGTTTGATTCTTGACTTGGATTTACATTGTGTTGTTTAAGTTTCCTTGTATTTTAAGCAGTATATATATATATTTTTTTTTTTTTAATTAATTTATTTATTTTTTAAATATTTTTATTATTATTTATTTTTATTTATTTATTTATTTTTATTTTTTTTTTTTAATCTTATTTTTAGGCCCCCCAGTTCATCCAAGTATTTACCACAACCTCGATCAAAAGAATTTCAAATCAAAAATTTCTAAATGACTTTGGTTATTTCCTTAACATTTAATAATGTAAAATTGATCTTTTTACTTGCAGTGCTGGTCAAAGTCCGTGTTTGACTTTTAATTAAAAAAATCAGTGTTTGACTTTTAATTTTAAAAACGTTTCTCTACTTTACTCAAAAATAATGTCATGCACAGCTAATTTTGACTGCATCTTGTTCTTGTCTGCCTCTCTTAAAATGACCACGAAAAGAAATTTACACACATTATTGACAATACAGAATTTCGCTTTTTCACGCAATATTTGCATTGCAGCTAACATATTATGCAGTACCAGATCTAAAATTATAACAAAGTAATGTTAATGTGCTGTCTTATACCAGTGTGTCCAGTACTGTTAGCATGTAATGAATCTTCTTTCAACAGCTGGTGGTGCCATTTTTCCAAATGTTAAATGGCCTTTCAATAAGATGGTCACTCTGACAGGCGAAATGAAAAATGTACAAAGATAAATACCAAGCAAACACATTTCAACATTGTATTAGACACTATTATATAACTTTTGTATATTTTTCATTTGTTTTAAACTGGCAATTTTGTTCTGCAAATAAGTGTTTTTAACATCATATTCTACATTCAAAATATAAAGATCTCCATTCCATATTCTATTATACCCATGCTGCATATGCTCAGATATATTCAGGTTTTTGCTCCTCTATTCGTGCATTAGAATCATTGCATTCTCTTTCTGCAAATGTACTAAATTAACCATTTGACCTGCATTGATCAGTGCCAGTAAACTAGGCCAGACATAAAAACTCTTGCAGTCAGGAACCCCTTCCAATGTAAAATAAATCCAGGAAACACAACAAAATTAGTTAGTGAATACAATCAAACAGCAAAAATGATACACAATATATTTTTCACTAAACTTTTTCATAAAAAGACTACAAGAAATAGGCCACATACTCAATGAGTAATAACAGAAATGTACAAATAAATAATTCTTTCAGTCGGTGCAACACAGTCACTGCTAGATAAGATACCTGCAAAAAAAAAATGTCAGTGACGCTTGTGTGAGTATGAGGCTTCATCTTGTGGCTTGAGCACAATACTGACCAAATAAACTACATGCAGTCATAAGAGGATGTGAAAAAATGGCTTTTCAAACATTACATTTTCCCCATAAATATACTGATTATGTCAAAATTAAATACTGGTGATTATAAATTATTTATAATATAATTATATTTGATTAAGTGGTCCGGATTCATAGATTTTTCAAGTTGCTTATTATCCTGAAACCCTTGTGCTTTTTTAAATGTAGCTGATTAGCTCTGAAACCCTCATCTTCTTCAATAAATGAGGTAGTCTGACCATTTTGTGGTTTCAAATGGTTGCTATGTAATTAGAAGAAGCAGGCAAGGTAATGCTTTATTTACGGGCATCATTTATTAGGTTAATTCTAGAGTTTGTTGGCTCATGTCAGTATATACAGGATAAAAAAAAACTGCAACATGGTACCCTTTTGGGAGGGAGAGTACAATGTGGTGCAAGTGATCACAATTTATTATCATTTTAAAAATAACCACCAGTTCATCATTAATCATTATTTTGGAGATCATGATGCAGGTGAAATAGCTTAAGTGAAGAGAAATGATCTATGTGTCAGACTAGACCATTAAAGCCTCATTAATACTGGTCAGTCCCATGGCTGGGGTGCAAAGCATGTTCTCCTCTGAGAGAGACCAGGCTAATTAACTGTAACTGCAGTGAGTCTTTAGTTCATGTTAATGTGACATTTCTCTGCAACCTTTCAAGCTAAATTATTGTTTCCATTTTACCACCCAGCTGTCCATGATGTTCTAATTAACACAATCACTATCACTATCACCTGCACCATCCATCAATTAAAATATTTTGACTGCAATGTTGGGGATGGATTTTAAAGCAGCCCAAAATAACTCAGAAATGGAAATGGTTTATTATTTGTCCAAGTACAGGGAAAATATTATATTAACCAACAATTTCTTACCATGTTCTCCTTCCCTCTCTCACCAGATCAGCTTTCATCAAGTGAAAGCACCAGTCATTACCTAATTATCCGGCTGCATTATGCCTTCTCCCAGCTGTGTTACTTTATTTTCCTGGTGTATATATCTGCAAGCACTTGTCACACATTTTCCGTTTTTCACTTTCAGTTTTCACTTTACATTTTTATATTAATAATGTATAATAATTTCAGTTCATTTACACTGGAAACAATGCTCCTGTTAACAAGACTGAGGTTTGTGGGCATTCTGGCAAAACAGGTCTGGATATCTGAATACATATTTTACTTGGAAATGGAATACATTAAGGATAAAATATGCTCTGACTTCTGATTCAGGTTTCAATTGACCTTGATAATCAAATATGAACAAGTGCATGAGCAGAGACTGCTAATTTCATGTTGTAATGCACAATGAAATAATCTTGCATATTTGCCAGTCCTTCCTGCTGATAAACAAGTCTGGCACAGTGTCAGACTGAATAGATCAGGGCATGGTCTCTAGAGAGAGGCTTTATCTAAACACTATTAACAATGCAAAGTGAGAAGCAGGCTTTTTATTCACAGGCAGTTTCAAAAAGGGGAGACGAAAACAATATAAGTTCATTAACAGAAATGATACATGGCTCTTTCAGATGCACAGAGTAAATTTGGTTCCCAGCAGGGCCAGTCTTTTTGAGATCCAAACTGAGAGGCTGCTAACTTAACCCTCAGAGGGATTCGTCTGAAAGTGGGTCTGTTTTTCTTCTTTTAGCTGAGCTGATATTTCCGTATTTGGGTCTCTGTTTGGGCTGTCCAGGAGGAATTACTTGAGCCTTGTCTCTGTCTTTGATTCTAATGATGACATTTGCACTTGTCTTTCAGTGTTGGGTTTTCTTGAGTTATTTTGGGGTATGCCAGTTTGTTTAAAGTGTCCAATAGATTGTTGTGAACTTCTGCAGAACATTAGTACTGTCTTATAAAGCTTGTGCTGTGCTGTTCAAATCAAGAACAGAAACAGAAAGAATGTCACTGGAACTCAACTTGCCAAAAGCATGCTTAATGCAATACTTTCTCCTCTCTTTTATCTGACTTATAACACTAGTGTGAGCCTTGTCAACATACTTTGGAATATTTGCACTTCACAGAAGTATTAATGAATTTGTACATTTGCTCAGTTTCCAAATTGAATTTACATTTCCAACACATGTCTCTTACATTTACATTTAGACAAAGTACTTGTACTAAACTCAAAGTCTGTATGTAACACCCCCACTCCGCATATTGCCCACCTTGCCAGATCTGGGACATTTGGCTAGGTGAATCAAGCACTATGTAATTGGGTAAAACACATGCCAATGAAAATGATGAGTATAAAGTTGCAGGTTCAACCCCTCCTAATTTCCTCATTTTTACCAGTGTAACCCTGAGCAAGACACTTAACCAAAGTCAAAAGGACATAACTGTACTTGTATCTAACGACTGAAAGTTACTCTGGATGAGGGCATCAGCTAAATAACACTTTATTATGTAAAGACTGGATGTTGTAATGAGACTTAAAAATGTATTTCTGGTATAATTATGTACTGACCATCCCTTGTTATCCTTCTTGACTTTTGTGATTTAATCTTTTGCCCTTTTTTTTGGATTAATTTTAACCTTTGTACTGTTTTTAGATTTTGCATTTTGCCTTCCCTGGTTGTGGTTGTCTGGTCCTCTCTGACACTGCTTTGTTTTGTATTATGAATTTAGATTGTCTCTGTCATACCAGCTGACCTTGGTCTGTGTAACATGAATGTGTAACGTTGGATTTTAAAACCAAACTACAACTCTCCTCATCTATCTGGTCATTACACCACTGGATTTTTCTCTCTTTTTCATCTTCACCAGACACATAACATTTTGAAATTTAAAATAAAAATATCCACTATTAAGATAAGGCATTTTTTGTGTAAGGATTCAGTAAGTGTGGCATGGGGTAATACCCATATTTTATTTAGTTCTTGTACAACACACTTTTAGTAATTTCCCCATAGCAATGTCATCTGCAAATTTTGCAAGGCATATATTGATATTGTTTTTCAAACCTCTCTTCAATGTTATTAATTACTCAATTTTAAGTAATAGAATTCGCACCTATATTGTTTATTTACAGAATCATTTTGGAGCATGAATTTAACAGTGAGAGCTATCCAGGCTGTGCCTCTGCACAGAAAAGTGTCTCAAGAGCTCAAAATTTAACTAGAGAATCTCAAGTTGCACAAGAAGTTCTTGCATTTCTGTTGAGCTGACTTTTCATTTCTTACAGTCAAAATTGCCAATGTCTACTTATTCTCATGGCATCATTGGTAATCAAAAAATTGAAATATTTTAAGTAATGTTCCAAATAGTGATGGGGATGAGACCGCCTATGCCGAGACCGAGTCAAGACCGAGTCTTTGAAGGGTCGAGACCAAGTCAAGACCGAGACCATTGATTTTCAAATACAGTCGAGGCCGAGTCAAGACCGAGTCTTTGAGGAAGCAAGACCGAGTCGAGACCGAGTGTTTCAGGAATGGAGACCTAGTTGAGACCAAGACCATAAAATAAGTCCGTTTTCATAGCCATGATTTAATTTTACCCCAGTTAATAATGAACAGTTAGGCCTAAAAACTAAGCTAGACTAAGAACTGTTTACAGGAGCAGGGAGGGAGGTCTGCTTAACCTCTTCATGTGACTTTTTACTACCATTAATATGTTTTGATTCACAGTTAGGGCCTGTAGAGCAAATTCAAATTTTCTAGTTGTATTCAATATCCTTTAAAACTTTATTTCTACTTGAGTAAATGATCACAACTACAATCTCCCCACGCCAAACACAGACGTACACCCATTTCACACAGAGTGCAGTATAATTTAAAAAAAATGGCAGTCAACATTCCATGCTTTAAAAAATACATAATAATAATAATTATGATGATGATGATGATGATGATGATGATTATTATTATTATTATTATTATTATTATTATTATTATTATTATATAATTGTTTGCATTTATTTGTAATGATAGATAATTGTTGGAATTTGTTGTTAACATGAACATATAAAAAATAAACTGGTCTCGAGGACTCGCTCTAAATTACGAACCCTCCTCCTTCTACTGCTGTCCGAGACCAAGTCAAGACCGAGTCTTTGAAGGGTCGAGTCCGAGACGAGACCGAGAAAGCAGAAAATGGTCTCGAGTCCTGCAACACTAGTTCCAAATACCCTCAATGTGGCTCATGATTGTCAATTTACTGTGTATTATGAGTTTACACACTCATGCTCTCATGATGCTCTTCTAAGGAACAGCAGTTTGCTGGCAATTACTGAAGTTATGTTAGAAACCTAAAAGTCTAAGTTGAATATTTAAAACCTCCTGGTGTGAAATGGCACAAGATAACACTGTTACGCAGTGTAACAGTGCAGGTGATGGACAGAGGGTGTACAGAATGCTTTTTCCATGTCTAATGGGTGTAATAGCAGCCTGCCTCTGCATACACTTTTATCTACTGTTCAAAGTGCAGCCTCAAACATGCTTTCCCTTCCCTTTCCCTTCTGACTACAGAGCAGTTGACCACAACAGATGGAGACAGAAGATACAAGAGACAAAACGGGTCAGTATGGAACTGTTTCAATATCAAAGCGAAGTAATGCATCTGAGAGACATCTCAGAGGAAATGGATTCCTTTGGCACCCATTCATTTTTTTGCCCTAGCAACAATTTTGAAAAGATTGATAATAGATTCTGCTATTTCTGAACACTGGGTGATTCAGGTGACCTATCCATTCAGCACCTACAAATGCACAGATAGGTCAAATAGTCCTTGTGAATTTGTAGAGGCTTTAGAAGATTATTTATCAAAAAACCCATTGTACCGAATAAAGATATGTAGGGTACAGTTTTTAAGCCCGTAAATTTAGATGATATTTTGTATTTGTGTGAAATACCAGCATAGAGCAGGCATGACCTAGCTTGAATAAAATGTTAGACAAGTTGGAAATTCGTTGTTTTTTACATTCCTAGTTTTAAGTAGCTACAAAAATGAATATAGGCTAACATTATAATCCTTTCTCACAATAGGCCTAACATTTGTGCCTGTTTTGGATGTCAATCAAAAGCTATGCTTTTTTCCTTTTATTAATATTGAACATAACTGAAGGTATGATTTATAAAACTGAAAGAGACCTACATTTTTGTATTCCAGTGAGAAAGTGCTATTTTATATTGAAAGTTTGTAGACATTTTTTTTATTAAGAAACCTGCTTGTGTCTTCTTGGTACAGTTGTCTCTGTGGGGAGGTGATTGGGGTTTTTTTTCACAGCAGAGAGTTCTCACCCCTCATTGCTAGCTAAAAGTTCAACACAAAAGTCACAGCATTTCTCACATACACAGCCAAAAAAATCTAGTTAAGGGTTACAGGGAACAAACATACCATTCATCTGAGGACAATTATTAAAATATACGTCCAATGGTAGTGTAATGGTGGAATATACCACAAAATCTTGTAAATATGTCGTTTTTTCTTTAATCTCTATTCTTAATTTTCATGTTGTTTTTTATTGACAACTTCACTACATGATTTTGCATTTGTGTCTCTAGCATGGAAGGAATATTTAAACATGAAATTGTTCACATGTGTAATCCTTTTCAGTTGGATTTTGACAGTAAGACTTGACTCTTCCATTGTTCCCCCCATGCAGCATTTATTTGGATCTGATATAAATTGCCAGCACACCTCATATCCAGGCCCAGTGGTAGAAAGTGATGTCTTGGCCTTTAATAGACCATATAAAAAGATCAGACTATCTGTGTCACAGCGGCTTTGCTCCATATCCGTTTCTTCAGTTTTGGCCAGCGAATCATATTACAGCATTCAGCTGCCAAAGTGGAGCTCAGCTCACTAATAGTTTGAAAAGAAAAAGGTAATACTGACTGCAGCCTGAATTGCAGTAAATACTGCTTGAGATACTGGGCTATTCCTGTCCGCCTGTCTCCATAAATGCCAAGGCCTGGCTTTAGTCAAGAACAGCTTGTTAGGAAAAAAAAAATGCAGCTCAGGGTGGGTATGTTGTGAAAGAACACAGGGGAATGGCTGGCAGCTCCATTACCCTGCCTCTGTCAACCTGTCGTGCAGTTAGCTGCTATGCTCTTTGTACATGCTTTCAAATGAAAACATTTATTTGGTGCTATGTCACTGCTCAAAGCAACTCTGCCTGTCAGTCTGTGGACAGATAGCACTTATGAGGTGCACTGCAGAGGCGTCGGCACGACCCCGCTACTTCTCTTTACAGTGCAGAACAGGTGTAGTTGACAAGGCCTGTAAAGGCAAGGTGATGTGATTTTCAAAAGCCTGCCATTCGCCATAGTCCAGCGATCCTGACAGACAGAACATGAAACAGAACAGGCCATTTCCAGGACACCAAATGTTATAGTTTGACGGGTAGTTTATTGTAAGAGTGTTCTTAACCCATAAGTGTTGAGGGTTATTACTGTGATTTTGCTATACTAGGTTGTATCTGTGCAGTTAATTATGTAATATATACAGGTTTATGTCTCTGTTTCTGAATATGTATATTTGTTTTCTGGGAAATATGGAAATGCAAAAATAGTTTTATCCTCAAAGAATGGCTTTTATCCACAAAAGAAGACTGTACACACCAAAGTAACTTAAACTATCTCTTCTCATTATTAACATGTTAGTGAAAAAAGTGAAAGTGATCATTCTGTGCTGCATGAAAACAACACACAAAAATAAATATTCCACTTCATTTACCCTGTTCACCAAGTGAAGAAACAGGCACCCAGGAACACAGTGCCTGAGGAGCAGTGTGTCTTAATGACAGAGTATTTTATAAGTACAGATGATGGGATGCACAGAGAGTCACAAACAAGCGTGCAGCTCTAATAAGATCATGCTCAGTATTAAAATAAAAACATTTTCAATATTTTAAGCCAGCATGTGCTGGACAACAGAACTTTCCTCAGTCTGTTCACTGACAATGAACACATACGCTGGGACAGCCCATGCCAGAGAAAACATATCTGTTTATTTGCAACCAACTCAGTGAGGAGATCTAGTGTTGTGTAGAGGGTGTAGGCGACACTGGGTGAGGTGTTGAAGTTGCTAGGGATCGTGGAGGCCAGGAGCCAAGACCCCTGGTCACTGGTTGGGCTAGAAGATGCAGGAACAACAACATTAAACAAGCTTAACCACAAAGCAATAACCACAATGGAGCAAAAACATTAACCATAAAGTTAGTGTGCTGTAGCATAAGGACTCTTTTACACAAACCCTCAGGTGCTGGTTTTCCAGAGGCGCTGTCCGCTTTGAAGCAGACTGGTTGCTGTCAGAGGTGCTGAAGCAACCAAAAAATATGCCAAAATACACATCTGGAAAAGTGCAGACGTCCGGTGCATTGCCATCAACCTTTCTTTCTTGACCGAGAATCATTTAGATGTTCTTAAGATTGTTTGTACGTCTGCCCTCTTGAGCAGGGGGACCTTGCCCGCACTGGGATATTTCATTCTATTATGATGTGGTAAGTTACCAGTGGTGTTCTTAGTGACTGTGGTCCCAACTGCCTTCAGATCATTAACAAGCTCCTCCTGTGTAGTTCTGGGCTCATCCCTCGCTTTTCTTATGCTCATCGTCACCACATGAGGCAAGATACTGCATGGAGCAAGCTTCTTACTGACCTGTTTTTTAACCTATTCCAGCCTGGTGTAGGACCACTGTCTTGTTCCGGATTTCCTTTGACACCTCTTTGGTCTTACCCATGGTGGTAGAGAAGTTGGAATTGAAGAAACTGGTTCTGTGGACAGGTGTGCTTTATAAACATAAAGAGTTGGAAAAAAAATTATATGTTACTTTTCCATTTTATGCAGTTCTTCATGTAATGCAGTTTTAATAAGTTGTAAAGTTGCAGTTTAAAGTTGTAATTCAAATGTGAGAGGTTTTCAGGCTGGAACTGCCCCTAGTGTTAAATAATTAGCAAGAAACCAAAACACAAAAAAGATTATAAATTAAGAATTCTTGATACCTTCACACCCAACAAAACATAATGCCCTAAAACCTTGTTGCTTTCACAGAATGTTGTGTTGATGTGCAGTCAATTTTTTTACCTTGAAAATCAAGTATTTGAATTTTTAAGCTCTTGTCTACCACTTCTGATTTTTGAGTGTTTGATTTTTGGTAGTTCTAGCAATCAAAGGCTCAGTCTGTTGAAAGATTAGTGTAAAATCATTGGTGTAACAGATTTGCGTGCTATTTCACAACCTCCCAGCAAGAAAATTGTAACACTATCAATAATATCTTTTAAAACATATTCCGAAACCCTTCACACAGCTGGCAAATACTAGTGAGAGAGAGAGAGAGAGAGAGTTTAAATTTGTTGAACCTTTTCTTTAAGCAGTATAGGAAAAACTATTTAAAATGCATACTGTGGGCTTTTTACTAGGATACTTGACTATGAAACTCTCTTTATTTTACTCTGTCAGCATTTTTTTTTATTCACTTTGTTATTGTGTTGCACCATTTTTTTGTTTCAATGTGTACTGTGTAAATGGCCAGAATGACAATAAAACTACCTAACTATTGCCTTGACTATTGAGTATTTGTAGTTATATACCTCTTACCATTTATAAAATTATTGAGTAATTCTTTAATTAATTCTAGGTTGTTTTCTTGCATATTACACAGAAAATATTCTACTACGGTGCACTGGTTTGCCTTTTCCATTTTGAAATATTGTTTCAAAGTCTGGGTATTTTTGTCTTGAAAATTTCTGATCCTCACAGATGCACAAGCATCTGCAGTGCAGTACAGAGTCTGTAAGAATGGCAATGGGGAGGAAGGAGGATTTGCAGAGCTCCGTGGTGTTTACTGTTCATAAAATTCTTAAGGCAGGAGCTCTAACCCAGCTTCTTCCTCACCTCCATCCATTAACCTTGAGCTGAGTGGAGGCCAGATTCCCAGGTCACCCTGGCACCCTGCTGGCTCTATAAGCACATACACATTTCTCCTAATCCACTACAGCATCCATGCAGCATCAGGGAAGTCCCAGACTCACCCCAACAAAGTTTTATCTTTTTAAGTATTGCAGCGGATTTGTGTGCCAATCCCTATATCCTGGGATTTTTTTCCTCACTTCTGCTTTTTTTTTTCATCACACAGTGTGGGCACAGAAATTGTCCAAAATAACAACGAAGCACACACTGTAAAAGAGGAACACATTTCACTTTAATAAAAACAACAAGAAAACAGACAAATACACCAAACCATTTGTTGTTTTTAACATAAAATACTAAGGAGTTCACATGGCTGCTGAGAAGGAAAGGACACACACACAGGCTGTTGGGTAAAGCAGAAAGTTAAAGCCTTTAATGAAAAACTCAAACATTACCATGCTGCGAGGACACACACATTCACACACAAGGTTTCTTTAAAGTTCTTGACTGTTAGAGGACCTTCACTCTGCTTGAACATCACAAAAGTTTCTCAGTCAATTTGTCCAAGGGCTGAAATCACATCTCAAGTTCCCATTCACTTATGCATTTACTTCTTCGTTCCATCTCGGAAACTCATGTACTACTTATTCATGTCTGTTTGGAGAACTGGGAGAGAAAAAGAAACAATGCAGACAAAAACTCAGATAAACATAATAAACCAACTGCCCTGTTTACTGTCTCCTGGGCAATATAATTTATTATGGTTTTGACGTGTTTTTAATCCTCCACAAAGCCTTTCACTTCAAGGTTGAGTGTATTTAGATTTAGGATTTTACATTTAGGATTTTACTTTTGCTGTGTAATGGTTAAATCTAAATGTTGCATGTTCAATCTAAGTGTTAAATGTAAATCTAAATGTTAAATCTACGTATAAATATTAAATCTAAGTATAAATATTAAATCTAAATGTTAAATATTAAATTTAATGTTAAATGTTAAATCTAAATGTTAAACCTAAGTCTAAATATTAAACCTAAATGTAAAATCTTACATTTCAATGTTAAATTTAAATCTTAATATTAATTATTAATCTAAATGTTCAATCTTAAATCGAAATGTTAAACCTAAACCTAAATTTTAAATCTTAAATCTAAAAGTTTAATCTAAATTTAAATGTAAAATCCAAATGTTAAAGCTTAAATCTAAATAATACATATTATACCTAAATGTTCAATCTACATCTTTAAATTTAACATTTAGATTTAGATTTAATATTTATTTGATTTAGAAATTGATTCAATATTTTGATTTAGATTTTAATATTTGGTTTAGATTTAACATTTTGATTTGACATTTAACTATTAGATTTAGATTTAATGTTTAGATTTAACATTTAACATTTAGATTTAGATTTAAATTTAGATTTACGTTTAACATTTAGATTTTGATCTAACATTTAGCAATTACGCACCAAGAACGTTTCATACGGACACAGTTGAGGGATGTAGTCCTACATATATGTAGTATTACATAATGAACAATATGAAATACTACCTGTTTATACTAGACTGCCTGTTTAAGGAATATTAATATTTAAAACATTTTTACAGTTCGTTATGATTTTGAAAAGCTGTGATGTCAGCTCTCATCACCAAAACTATAGTCAATGGCAGCCCCATGAGTCGACTGCCTGAGAGAACCACAGAGCATTGCTGTTTATCTCTTTTAAGCATGGGGGAAATGAGCCATCATAAACATAATCAAAATACAGAAGCAACCAGTCTAGAGTGAGGGTGGTGGAGGCGTCAGCAACAACTTAGGGATGAAATAAACAGAACACAATTACCAGTAGAGTCAGACAAGGTGAGAAATGGCAGACGGTCCCTTAACTGGAGACGAAGCACTACTGCGTGAGTGGATTTTCAACAAAGGCAGGCTGGAGAAAATGAATGTGCTGCTTTTGTTTTTCTGCTTCCCCACTGGGCTCAGCAAGGATGCCATTTTCTACTGGACTGGGCAAACATGGTACCTGATCACGAAAGAAAAGCACTTTGGATCACTTTGATTCACTGTTTATGTCTGAAGACATGCTGTGGTCCTTGATTTTAGATTTGTATGCAAAGGCTCCTATTTAAGGGGCTGCATAGGATGGCTTGGCTTGAAACTTGAACAGGAATCAATATATATTAAGACTTTAAGGACAAGGTTTCCAGAGATAGATTAAGCCTAGTCTTGGGCAAAATTACACAGCCCACAGGGACTCTGCCCTGAAAATCCTGTTGAGTATAGGACTTTCTTTAATCTGTATCTAGGAAACAGGCCTTAAACAAAAGAGGTGGATACTTCAGAAAATATGATAAAAGAATGAGTTATTTGCAAATATGTTTACCTCCTTATCACTGTTGCTTTTAAATGTCACACTGTAACTATAGTGGAACATTTTCCATGGGATTTTGCCACAAAATACAATACAATAAAATGCTCAGTGAAATTAAATGCTAAATAAATAAATAAATAAGCAAACAATACATTTTCTGATAACCAATTTCGTTCATTAACAATGGCGTGTGATTGCCAAATGATTTGAAGGTCTAAGTTTAATCCACTAACAATGGATTTTAATAACTTAGCATTTTTTTGGTCAAAATATGCAAATTCAGGACGTTGTGAGGCGGAATTTCTAAAAGTCAAAGTGATCAATTGGCCACACGTGAACACACCACTGCACACAGTCTGAACAGCACGATATTCCTCCTCTGCATTTAAACCCATTCACCAAGTGAAACAGGGGTCGCCATGACTTCTGCACCCCTGTGGAGAAGTGTGTGGAGATGGTCTCGGGGAGCAGTGTGTGGGGACGGGAGCAGCGTTTGGGGATGGGGAGCAGCGTGTGGGGAGCAGTGTGTGGGGAGTGATCCAGGGAGCGCTGTGTGGGAATGGTACTTACTCAGGGTACCTCAGAGGCTCCTGCAGTCTGGGGGATCGACCCACGACTTTCTGATCGCTGGGTGAGTCCCGAACCACGCGAGTGTGTGACGGAGGGAGGGAGGGGAATGGGCGTGGCGTTCCGAATACAAATCTTTTTTTAAGTATTTGTCCGAATACGGTATTCGTAAAAACACGTTATTTATGCCAATCCGAGTAACTTATTTGTATTTGTCTCCTCCCCTAATGTCTATAAAGGTTCATATAATGCATCACCACACCTTCGTTTTAATGATGAACAAATTGCACACATTCGCTGGTCAAAAACCCCCGGTGAATAAACCTGTCGGGTGTAAACCCGCAGTGTAACTGCATTAGAGTTTGACACAAAGAATCCGAGAGATCCTTGTTAGCTAGGTAAAATATATTATGAGAATTTCCTATTTTGATTGTATGGTTATCTGCTGAATGTGCTGATGCATGTAAATTAAATTATGTAAATTATTAACATTTTATCAAATTGTATATCCTATGGTCACACAGCATAGGTTACATTTTACGATTCTATTATATTATGCATGTGTTTGCTGGCTAGATTTTTATTTTTTTTTGGTATTGTATACTCCCCGCTCTTCTTCACATGAATAAACATAGAAAAACATGGTTTACTTCTGTAATAATGTTGTAATAAATAAAATAAAAAACCTTTACAAAATGAGAATGACAATCATCAGGTCACTGTTCATTCTATATATTTTATCATGCAGAATGTAATGTGTATGTATTCAAAGCAAAGAAAAAAAGAAAATGAACATCTTACACAACTAAATAAGAGAGAATGCATGACCAATTCACAAACACAGGAAAAATAATACACAGACAACCACCCAGGAGGCAAACTGGTAAAGCTAGCTTTACTAGAAGGCCAGGTGTATTTGCACTGTATAATGCCAAGCTATAGTAAAATATAATTTAGAAATTAAATGATCTTTAAACGCCTTTGCTATTATAATGGTGAATGACATGTAGACCTATAGTTCAATCAACATTGCATTGCTGCCCTCTAGTGACCTCTACATATCAATCATGACAGTTTCAAAGATCAAAACATTTTTTTTTACTGATGTGAATTTTGGAGGGGTTCCTGAAGGGGTGGAGGGCTGCCCTTTTTTCAGTTTCAGCACATGCCCCTCAAATGGCCTGTGCACAGCCCTGAACGTATTAATATGTTCAATACTGGAAGTGAAATATTTTAAACTAAAGACTCCTATATATTCCTGGAATTTCTATGTTGAATTGAAATTTGTTCAGGTATGGGGACAAATCCTCAATATCAGTTTCCTTCATGATATTAGTTTTCCTTCATGATATTGCATAAACTAAAAGTAGTACATAAACCTTTTCTGTCTAAAGAAATGGAATGGAAGCTGGAAGCTATAGAGTGGAGAAGTAGAAATCAGGGGTTTTGAGGCTGCATCACATAAAAGTAGGGTGACTTGACCTCTGTTGGTCTGCGGCAGAGGGTTTGGAAACAAAGAGCACCTGTGTTCTTTCAAATCTGAATGATAGTGGTGGAGTGTGCTGGAGCTGTCTCCATACAGAGAATGTTAATGTGTCTAGGGCATGCATACTGCTGGGCTGTGAAGCATGGAAAAGGTACAGAGGGTCAACTCCACAGAGGACACACACTAAACACCCCTTTCTGACCAGAGCTCTGCTGTTGCACAGGACCACATGAAAGATTCAGATATACTCCAAAAGGGGCAATTTTCCTCTTTCACATTTTTTTCTTTCTCAGATATTAGTTGGGGCCTTCCTCTGATAAATTATTCCAAATGTTTGCTTCTGGCATTTGGAAGCCAAAGCAATCTTACAATGAATTTATCCAGTTTAGGAAATGTCACATGTTTTCAAACAGTAAAATTATTCATTACTTAGGGCATTAGGTAAGGCTCTCTGTGTTTGTTCATTGAGAGGTTTCAAGCTAAATGGCTTTATCACCATCCAGGCCATGCTGGCATGACCTTTGGGAGGTGTGTGGTGGACCAGCTGTGATGGAGAGCACTGCCATGGAAGTGGATTAGAGAGCGCAGAAGGGCTCCCAGTCCTGCACAACTCAATGGGTCAGAGCTAATCCGGCTTTTCAGAACTGGGAAGAGACTTGGAGTATAAATGAACCCTCAGAGAACGCCACCTACAACAGCCTGCTACTGCTGTGTGGAGGGTTCTACATTATGTGTGCCTCCATGGCACAAATACTCAACCCACAATGAGTTTCCAAGAAAACAGGCAGTGGAAATGCTAAGAACTGAACTAATTTACTAAATTCCCTTCAAACTGCACCAGCACAAGAAATGCAGAACGATAATTTGACAACATGGAGACTTTTTACTCAATCCAATTTACAGCACTAACAAATCTTTTTATGCAAATAGATTCCTCCGGCACCACTCAGATCTCACGTGTATTTGGTTAGACTCTCAAAGTATTAACCCTCACAATGCAGCTAATTTGTAAACATACATCTGAGGTTTGACAACCTGTGTGTGTGTGTGTGTGTGTGTGTGTGTGTGTGTGTGTGTGTGTGTGTGTGTGTGTGTGGATGACGCCATTTATTTATGTGCTTCCTGTCAGACACTGACAGTGGAAAAAATAACTCAGTTACTATGCATTCTGGATTAGTTGAGCAGCTGTTCTTGCTGGAATGTCTGTGTGTGCTGATTCAGCTTATGAATCCAGAGGTGGCGTGAATAAAGGACAGACAGATGCATGGAGACTCATCTGCTTTGTACTTCCACTTACTGGTTACTTTAATAGATACACACTTTTCATGTTTACACCCATTGGCAACTTCATTCTAAGTAACTTAAATGACCAGGCACAGCTGTAGACTGGGTTTTGTGAATACACACTTAATCTCCTATTCACCATTCAACACTGGTTAGATTCTGACCACCAAAAACCTGTTGGTATTATTCAGGTGGTGCAATGACAATGCCATTGTAGACAGAGGCGCATCTTGTCAGCAGGCAGGGCAGGCAGCTGCTTGGGGCCTCCAAGCCACTAGATGGCAAACGAGAGCTGACACTCTAAACTATGACTGACTGCTTGGGGCCCCAACAGACCCTAGGATCGCCTCTGATTTTAGAGTGTCTGTGGGGCTATTGTAGAATGTAACACAGCAATATATTTCTTTTTTTTGGTTAACATGTTTCTTTACATTCTTTAGTGCCACATCAAGGTTGAGTGTGTTACCAAAGCTCTCATTTTCTGCTGTGTCTCAATTGTGAAACATTGTGTAAAGAACATTGTGACAAAGACAGTTCTGTAAACAATCTAATCTGGTTCCTGCATTCTAAATAAGGCAACAGACACTGCTGATAAAATTAGTTCCAGTGAAACAGCCTGGGTTCTCATTCTCTTTGCAATATTTCAAGAATGGCTAAAATACTGCAAGGCATTCTGAAGTATAATAATATAATAATTACCTATATGTCTGAATTCCAGTGACTCAATGTTTGCCATAATCTGAAAAGTGTGATCCTCATTTGAATGAGGTGTTGTGTACGAATAGTATGAACTTATTTCTAATAATGCAGTGTGAGCAAAATACATTAAATTATACTGTTCACTGTCTACATCCAAACATTTCTAAACTCCATGGGTCTCCTCGCTCCTTAGTTCGGGCTGTGGCAAATATCCCAATGAGAAATGTTTTTGAGAATTTTTTTCCCAAATTTTCCTTGAATAGATTTTTTCCTCATGATGAAACAATAGCCTGTAATGGGTCATCCTTTATTTCAGTCAAATAATTCCTATAATTCATGAGGCTGTATTTCTGACATCAGGTCAGAATGACAGGCATATGAAATTTGGACAGCGTCAGTACTAATTCTAATTATGCTAATTGAAGCTTGCTGACTTACATCTTTGGTATCAATGCTAGCATGCTTTTATTAGCATCCTTGGATATTTCCCAGTAATATTTGAAAGGACAGAACAGCTGCAATTACAGCTGCACTTACCGACACCCATGTTTAATGATAAACTGTTCTGACATTCTGAATGATCACATTTCTACATGGAACAAACTTATATGACAACCATCTGCATAATTATTATTTATGTATTCTACAATTATTATGGGTATATTTTACAATTAAGAAAACATTAAGTGAAACATTAAATGTGGCCCATGCATATGTTTTATTACCCCTTCAGTATTTACTTTAATTTTATTGATAATCGCTTTCATCATAAGATCTAATCACTGATTTTTAATAATGTGATGAGAGTGAGCTAGATTTCAAAACCTTAATAATTTGAAGTAACCCAAAGTTGATTTTGATGTATGCTTTTGATCGCAGTCTTCTCATAGTAATTTTGTACTTCGGTTACTTCACTGACTATTTAACATTAGATTTTAGGATTTGTTCATATTTATTAGACAAATTCTATTTATTCACATTTAAGACCAAATTCTCATGACCATTCCATTTAGATTATATTTAACAACATTGCACAATGTGCCATTATTTTTTCACACCAGCCAGGGCCCAGGATAACAAACACTCTTAGCGCGCTAATAAGATTTTCTAAGATATATCTTACCTAAGTTGTTTACATTTCCAAGTGTATTCCCCGAACTATCCGTTAAGAAAGACAGCACATTCTATGCAAATTGGCCTAGTGTTTATTAAGAAGGTTCTGTAATTAATGACACGGAGCAGTCGGATGGCGCTGGGGGTAAGGGCGTTGTCCCTGCAATTGGAAGATGGAGGTTCGAATCCCGCCTCCAGATCTTAAGTTTTGTAATTACAAACAAAGGTAGTCTGGAGTAAATATACTTGCAAAAGCTACGTATATTTTGTTTTTGAGAAACAAAATTGGTAGTAAAATCTACTTGGGTATTGTTGACTTAACAATTCATACAAGTAAGTCAACTTTACTTAAGGAATCCCTTCGAAAATATTACAATGAATTTCTGTGTGGAAATTGTATCAATTGATTGTTGATACATAGATCAGTGGTCCCTAAACTTTTTTCGTCACGACCCGGTTTAATATAAGAAATCCGGTCATTCTTTCAAAATAAAACATCGTTTAGTCTCTGATAGTAAATAAAAAGGAAATACTGTATTTTTTTCCGTGCAGCCCACGGACCGGTACCAAGTGACCCACGGCCCGGTACCGGTTCGTGGCCCAGGGGTTGGGGACTGCTGCTCTAGAACACACTCCGTTCTTCAAGCCAGCGCATGTACATAACAAATTTATACTCAAATATTTGGCTGTTCAGGACAGGGGGTCATAAGGGGTAGAACCACCTATGCCTGAAGCACCCTCCTCTCCTGGCAGCACCGAGCCTGGAGACCTCAGTACTCCACCGCGTCAGGAACGCGTGTCCTTGCCAGCCCGACCTCGCTACAGCACAACACACAGACTGT
>JBBMFX010000021.1:7983351-7997071 GCA_037832545.1 Rhabdalestes septentrionalis
CAGTAGTCGATCCGGGAAGTGACAAGGCTATGGACAAGTATGGCAGTGGCATGTGGTGTGAGAGAAGGTCTGAGACGTTTGATGTTGCGTAAGTGGAAGTATGCAGACCGAGTGACATTACTGATGACCCTAGGCCTATAGCAATTTGTATGTATGCTCTTTGGCTTATGTAATGCCCACGCCACCTTCCAGTGTGTTCGAGCTGGAGATATTGGCCCTCAAGTGGTCAGTGGTGGAAAAGTTCAAAGACTATTTGTGGGGAGTTAAGTTTGTGATCTCCACAGACCACCACCCTTTGTTGCACTAAGCTGGGTGCAGTGGAGTTTGTGGCTGGCTAGTTGGTTGTGTTCAACTTCAAGCTATGCCATAAGCTTAGTTGAGAACAATAGAATAATCTAGTGTTATCTAATGTGGGCCAGCATTTGTGGGGGAAGTGAGAAGACCTGCAAGTACAGCAATGGATTCCCGGATACTTCTGGGGGAAAGCTTAGCCAAGAAGACTCCCTCAAGCAACTAGGACACAGCAGCCTCGCTCTATTAGGGTCTGTGAATGGACAAGTGTTCCAGTGTCTGATTCTGGGGCTGGCGATGGTAGGGATGCGAGCCAAGGTGTGGTGAGCAGGGCGTCTCTTTGTTGTGTCTGACAGGTGGCTGCTGCTGGGTAGAGACAGCTAGTGGCACAGGAGAAGTGGGCAAAGGAGGCTGACAGTTTGAGGGAGGGAGTGAGACAGCAAAGAAATTTTCTTTGATCCCCAGCTGGGAAGTGGACAAGCTATCTAGTGTGTGTCAGCCAGTCTTGAGCTGAGGGTGGAGAAGAATGTGCTAAGGTTTCTGTGCCTGTGTTTCTCCTAGAGGCTCGTTTCCAGATCAGATAATAGGAGGATGCCAAGGACAAGGCCCAGCATGTGTTAGTGTTTGGTGGGCTGGATGTTTGCTACCCCAACAAGCTGGGAGGAACCCTTGGTATAAGAAGAACAAAGGGGATGACAAGAACTTTATCGTGATTGGAATTCTGTACCAGGAGCATGAGGGACTGTGGTGCTGCCAGCCAGGGGGGTTGATTTATGTTGTCATTTATTTTGATTTATAAGGCCTCTAAGTTTGTTTATTTTCTTTCTTTCTTTTTCCTTTTCAATTTTACTAATTATTTATTGGATGAGGATTTAGTTCTGGTAGTGTATGTGTTTACGCTTTGCACAAATCCATATTTTTCTTTGATCAGAAGTGTGTGCAGTGAACATATCAAAAACATTGCTGTGGTTTGGAGTGTGGGGTGCAGAGTGTTTAAATATCAGCTGTGGTTTGCATGGGTGTGTGGGGTGGGAGGTTCAGACCAGGGAGAGAACATTAAATGTGTCAAGAACAAAAATCCTTCAATAAAATGTGTATTGAAAATCAGCCTTGGTGTAATTTCATTGCTTGTCTGAGAGATTGCTTGGCCTTTTACCCAAGGTCTCCACAGTCAAATTGGGTGTAGTTGGCAAAGATCTCTCTTGGCACAGCAAAGAACAAGGGCCAAGAATTAGAGGCAGGGTCTCCAGGGACTTATCTCCAGGGAAATAAGATGTATCACATCTTTAATATATGAAATATATAGCGCCCCACCCAGGTTGAGTCCCTGCCTCTCCCCTGTCCCCTTTATAGGCTCTGGGTACCCGCAACTCTAGTAAGGATTAAGCGATTACAGAAAAGAAATAATGAATTCTTATGTAACAGAGAGCAATACATCATGCCCGCTCTGGCGTTATGTCAGTAACTGGTTAAACAGATAATGTACATTTTCAGAATGAATAAAGAGTAAAGTAGTTCTATTCCTCCACATACATGTTCAAGCACTAAAGTAGACAGATTTCATGTCTTACTAAGCAACATTACCAGGCTCTCTAGTGAGCAACAAAAGGGTCTAAAAGGACATCAGCTCCTCAGAATGAGCTGTGTTCTACTCTCTGACTAAAAGAGCAAGAGACCGACAGACAAAAGATAGTGAATGAGTGAGACTGTGAGAGTGCTTGTCCTTGTCTGTTTCCCTGTAGTCTCCTCTGACCCCTCGTTCTCTCTCAGGACATGTTCCGTTGTTCGTTACTCGGCTCTTACAACCTCACATTCAATACTGTCTTACTGTTTCCTCTTAAAATCAATTTCTTTCTCTTTCCTCCATGTTTGCCATTTACCTTCATAGCTTTAACAATTCGTGGAGTCCGCACTGCCTCGCTGTTGCTCCTCAGAGGCTACATTCAGTCCTACTCCCTTTGCTCTCCTTCAAAGGCTCCACAGTTGTGGATCTAGAGCTGGCTCTGATGTGGGGAGTCCGCATCGAGGCATGTTTACAGCCACTGATGTTTGTGACTGCGCTCAGGCGGGGCAGTGCAGGGCCTTCATCTCACTACACCCATGAAAACTGGGACGCATTCGCCTCTGTGGCATCCCTTTGTTCATGCATCTTTTTGTGTTTCGGCTGTGGCAAAAAATGCCCAAGGCATGGCTGCTGTATTTCATATGTTTTGATTTGTTTAGCACAACCTTTGATAGTTAAAAAAAACTTGATGCCAACCCTTCTGATGAAATTTCTATTACTTAAGAACTAACATAAGAACTAATCAACAGGCATATTTACTATGTATATTGTAAACTTCAATAGTATAGACAAAAAAGCTGTACTTTTACTGCAACTTTACTTAAGTAAAATCACAGAAATGTATATTATGCTACTGTATAAACAGGGATAATATATATTTAAAAAATATATATATATATACTAGGGCTGTAACGACACACCAAACCCATGATTCCGTTCGTTTTACGATTTTTGACTCACGATTCATTAGCGGTGGGGGAGAGGAAAAGTTCTGAGGCGCCATTTTGTTTGGAGACACATTGTCTGTACCACAAAATTATAAACCAATATTCGCTTAAATACTGCTTCCTTTCCAAGTTGGAGGAGTCGACTCGTCAAGAGAAACGCTACGACCAGCTGCCAGGAGCCACAAAACTCGCTCAAAACACAATAAAAACAATTACACAGAGACTCCAGCGTAGTTTTATCCCAACCCAGCCAGCTTATTGACAATTTTAAGCCGAATGCCAGTGTGTTCACGTGCGACCGATTGATCACTTTCACTTTTAGATATTCCGTCTCCCCCACCCCTCCCCCCAGAACACGCTCAAGTTTCTGATTCTGACGTTGTTTGCGCGCTGCATTATGAATTTTACTCGAATTCAAATACAAATACGAATACTTTTACACATTTTAACAAATACAAAATACCACTCCGCACCCCTACTATCTATATATATATGTATATATGTAAAGGGACTTTTTGAAATTGCGTCAGATCTGATGAATATGAACATTTTCATTCATATGATGAATATGAACATTTTCAACCTACAGAAGGCTGAATTCTAAGTAAAAAATCATGCACCAAACTGGTTTACCTTGCCGAAATTTCACTGCAGCAAAATGGTACTCTTTAATTTGTATGGCCCCCACGTGCTTGTATGTATACCTGACAACATCAGGGGATGGTGTCCTGGGGGATTTCATTTCAGATCTTGATAAGTGCATCTCTGTGCTCCTGGACAGTCTGAGGTACAATTAGGGGGCGTCAGGTGAACCAGAGGAGTTCAATTTAGGTCATGTAACATGGGGGCCAGTCAATGGTAGCAATTCTTTCATCCTCCAGAATCTGCCTGCTTACTCTCATCACTTGATACCTGGCATTAATGTCCATGGGGGGAACCCAGGATGCACTGTACCTGTATTCAGGTACAGCAGCCTGCACCATTTACACTAGTACTAATCTAATCATCATAACTACTTACAGACCGGGCAGAAGTACCAAGAGCAATTACAAACAAAATATGAATATCTCAGTAATCTAGCTCATTTGACTTACAATATGTCATCATGTTTATCTTAAATGCTAAATACAATGTACTGCACCTTAGGATTTCATGTGCTTCTGTGTCAGAATATACAATAAGCATATTTTAAACAGTTTCTTAAATCTACAGTGAACAAATATCTCAGGCATCATTCTTCCAATTACAAATGACGTCACTTTCCCTATTCCTGTCCATTGGGTTTTCACTGGTAGATATCCAAAACAACATTCTTCCGATCTACAATGACCATTACAAATATCTGAAATACAGTTCTTACTAGGAAACATTTTCGGATATCTTCAGTACAGTTTTAAGTAGTCATAATTACTTTATAGATATTAGAAGAGTCTTTTTAAGTTTTTGTTATCCGAAATGAGACTAGTAAAACCTGTATTTCAGATATCTGTAATGCTCATTGTAGGTAAGTAGAATGTTGTTTTGGAAACCTACCAGTGAAAACCCAATAGACACGAATGGGGAAAGTACTAGGAAGAAATACGCTTGAGATATCTGTAATGTTTATTGTAGAAAATCGGTGTTTTGGATATACAGTATGTAATGATAATTTTGACTGGGAAGAACTGACTTATGGACATATTATATCCTCTCTGGCTATTAAATGTTTAAACAGCATGCCACAGAGTGTGCATTTAGACTGAATCATCCATCCACCCGGTGAGGTAGTCATGTTAAACATGTCCTCTAGTTCAGCCATTGAGAACATTGCAGCTGCATATTGTGGACTTAAAACTAGCAGTAACCCAAAATGTTACATTTTTCTTCACATCATTGTGAGCCTGCAAGAAAGACAGTGTTCCTGATACTGCATTATTGCTCACTGGTTTAAAGCTCCGTCAGTTTAGGTGTCTTTAGCATCTCTTTTTATTATGCTCTTTCTTATGCTTCTTTCTCTCAGGCCTCTGATTTAGTTCATATGGATACAAACCTATAAGTATATTCTGTATGAAAATATACAGAGGTTGATGAGAGGTTGTGTGTGTGAGTGTGTTCTCAATGGTCTACTAAAGCAAGATTTAAAACTGTGTACTACAGAAACCAACTGAACTCATATTTACAATAAGTATTAACAAGCATATTGGCCATATACACAGAGTGAAACCAAGAGAAGGTTCTCTGCTTTTGGCCCACATTGCGAGGCATAGTGTGTGTGGTTGGGGGCGGGGGGTCTGCTCAACTAATGCACATTAATCCAGAAACACAATGACCTCAATCCCTTAAATCCGTCAATAGAATATCTGATGCAGAAGATTAAGAGGTCACTGATGATGATAGCTGCTGCAGAGAACCTTCAGTGCTTCAACACTGAGCTTACATTTGTACCTTTACACTACTTAATTATTTTTGATAGAAAATTTTTATAAAAGTCCTGGCATTAGGAAATTAGGTGCATGGTAAAACCTACAATTATTGTTGCTAAGGAAATCTTGCCTAATTTAAAGTTACTGAAGACAAAACCTTGAAATCACCAAACCAGTGACAGGCTTTTATCCAGTTTTTAATAGATAATTATGCAGGAATTATACTGAATGTCTGATACATGTTTTGTAAGTTTTGGTGCAAAACATACTAGCAACATGTTGTAAAAGTACAATTTTTTGTAATTAAAATAATATGTAATTATGTAGCACTTTCAAGTAGTAACCCTTGGCAAGTTTAATATCTAATGAACTTGTAGATAAAGTACAACACTTTCCATGTAAAAGTCAAACAGGGAAAATACTTTTTGGATAGATTATTTTGAGCATCTTAGGAGATCTCCTCAGAGCAGATGATAGAGATGATGCCATTTCTTCCTCAGAAGCCTTGAGTTTCGGAGCATCAGGTTATCTTTGCCCGTCTAAGCCAGTGCAGTTTTCGGCTACGATACCAGAATGCAATTTAACGATGTGATGCTGCAGCTTTGGTTTGGAAAAAATATCAATACTTCTCTTCAATGGAAGACACAAACTGTCTTTCCCAGCCCTGCATTCAAGCACTATCAGAATAATGGAGAAATGTGTGCAGCGCAGATTTCTCTTCTTTCACTCTCAGCTGTCAGAGAGTCTCAGAACAGGTCACAGAAGAGATAAACTCCTCTACACTAGGACACAATCAGTGCACACAAGGCTAATACAAGAGAACTACTCTTCAAAAAGTACGAAGGTCCAAACTTATTGTCTATTTTAATCATCTGAATTTATTAAAAAGAGATGTAAGTTTTGAGAAGGTGCAGTTTATTTGATTTTGTGACAACAAAAGTCATTTTACTTTTAAGAAAATGTTGGATAGCGGTGTAATTAAAAAAACTTCTAATAAACAATTTCAATAATTCTCTTAAACATTAAGCATATATCAGGAGCTCAAAATCACTAAGTCAAGGATAATAACAATAATAATAATAAAAATAATAACAATAATAATAATTACAATAATAATAATTACAATAATAATAATAATAATAATAATAATAATAATAATATGTGTTTTATCTATCTCTACATTTCTCTATACAAATGTTCAAAATCAAGTTAAAATGTATACATTATTTATTTATAAAAGTATATATGTTTTACTTAAACACGTATGGGAAATATGGGAGTCAGATACCCCCCACCCCCCCCCCACACCCCCCCACACACACACACATTAAACCTGCACTACTGGTTTAACTATGGGCCATGGGGCTTCAGGGAGAACTCCTCTAGACTGCTCTGAAATGCAATCTCCAGCTTGAATGCATCCACCTAACTGAAAGCGTATTTCTCTCTGATTGGCTGGCAGAACCTGATGGCACAAGCCTCCTTGACTGGCTGACACAACCTGACTTCTTAGGTTTCCCTGACTGGATGTCCCAAACTGACCACAAAAGCCTCCCTGATTGGCTAACCCAGCCTGACTTTGCATGCTTCCCTGACTGGTTACTATTGCTCTAGGGGCACCTGTGGTCTGATTAACATCTCCTGTTCCTTGGTCGGGCCAGTTGAAATCCAGGCCATTCCTCTTAAGCGCTGCCAAATGCTTGATGTCAAGAGTAGTGAAGGTGGTGAACTGGACCTGGTTCCTCTTGCTGGTTGGAGAGTGCAGCGGATCGCTCCGTATTGGCTTTGGTAGTAGAGTTGCTGACCTAACTGCCGTTGAGTCTGGTCTAGGGGGTATGGTGCTGCTCCTTCTGCCCAGAGTAGCCGTCCTCTCTTCACACAGCACTGCAGGCATCTCTATTGCTCCAGGCATCTCTGTAACTATGGGCCTTTCTTTGGGTTTCTGTAGTTCCATGCTTCTTTGCATCTCTGCTGCAGCACTTGACACCTGTGTGGTTGCAATTGGTACAGTCCTGTTCTGTTCTGCAGCTGTGCCCAGGCGAACCCAGTGGTGCTTGTGTTCACTGAGGCCCTGACACTGCACTGGAGATTTCTTACTGCGTGACTTTGTGTTGTGAGTGGCACAGTTGGCTAGGATGGCTAGGATGGCCATGCAGGAGACCCCTATCAGTGAGTAGATACAGATCTCTAAGTCTGTGAAAAACCCAAATGTCTGCATCAAGTCACTCTCCACCAAGGTTGAATCTTCTTTTGTTTCTACTTCTTGGGAAGTGAGGTGTGACTCGTCAAGCAGGTTGCCATAGTTCTTTTTAAAATCATTTGCTGGGCCAACTGTAACAAACCCTTTGCCAATGGCAGGTCTTTTTCCAGCTTTTCCCATGCCATTTACTGCTCTGATGGTGGACACACCTGCTCCAATTGCCTCTTGCAGTCTGGATGTCGCTGTATTGATTTCTCTTGTGGAACTTTCTTGCATGCCAGGAACTGTGTTTCTGAAGATTTCAGTCAAGCTCAGTTTGGGTTCCCCCTCTACTGTTTCAGTGTCGCTGCCGTAATCAGCCACACCTCGAGTGTCAGCCTGCCTCCTCCCACTCTCCCTTGCCGGCTGCTCTGCAGATAAGAATTTGACTCTGGCAGTGCCGGCACCCACAGCCAACTTGCTCTTGCGTTTGGACTTCTGACAGGCTTCACAGATGGCCAGCTCAGCTCGGATCAACAAGCCCTGTCCCTCTGACTCCGCCACCACAACACAGGCCGGAACCTTCCTCACTGACACCACCCTCTTATCCAATGAGCTGATGGTGAGCGTGTAGCCACCGGGATGAAACACGTCAAGAGGAGCCTGAGAACCATCGCTGAACTTCACCCAGCAGGCGACCACTGCCTCCTATGATGCAATACAAAGAAAATCATATCACAGTGTATAAGGGTTTTAAAAGAATGCCAGTGCTCAGTAAAGTGAGCTTCAAATGAGGCACACTGAAAGGGATTACTTAATTTAGACAGTTTGTCTATGAATGCAGCACCCTATTTATTTTTAAAAAACATTACTAATCATGTGCACTGTTTTTCAACATATAACCATACCACATAACACACCACTAAATGTGAGTGCATAGCTCAATACATATTTGCTAGCCAAAGACTGTTGCATGCAGACCCACTATTGTGTAATATTACTGCAATGCTAAATTTTACACTGTCATACTCTTGAGCTCTCCCAAGTATATTTAAGCTCTCCCATGCTCAACATTTTGCAATGTCACTTTGTTTAATACAAATCAAAAGCTCTCTAGTGCAATCCCTATTCTCTATTGTAACTTCTGTTATCATTTTACTGCTTCGTATTGTTATCTGATATCTCATAATAGTTTTGTATTATTTATTTATTTTATTTTCAAATTGCATCTCATGTTAAATTCCTGTAGTCTGGGGAGAATCATTCAAGTTAAATAGTCATTTTGCCATTCTGCCACAAGTTGGTTAATGAAATCTCAGCCTTTATATCTGCCCCAGTCAATGTTGTGAAACTTAAGCCACTGGGAGCAGTGACAGGTCAGCCATGAAGCTGTAGACCACTTAAACATAAAGAATGGGGATGCCATGTCTGTATTCTGTGTTGCATCAATCATTTTTAAGTGATTGCCTCTAAAAGGAGCACTAGCACAATACCTTCATTCCATGGTCAAGTTGCAGCATTTTCGCCTAAGATCACTATGCACAATGCCAAGCATCGAAGTGAATGGTGTCAAGCATTCTGCCACTGGACTGACTCATGAATCTTGTTTTGGCCAATGACAGGAAAACACTGTATAGTGGCAACAGAAATCTGCTTGAGGCAGAATAATGGACTGTTTTTAGGGGTTTAGGGTCAGCACATTAGTTACTTTTAAGTGTAATTTTTGTTTTACAGCATAAAAAGTATTTTTACACATTCCTGTGCTTCCAGCATGGGTTGGGGTTGAGGTTGAATGCAACTTCATATTAATGCTCAATGTTTGAAATGGAATATTCAGTAGGCACATAGGTCTGATGATATAGTGTCCACATATATTTGGTCATGTAGTGTATGCATTATGTGCAAAAACTCTTGCAAATAATATTCCTTTCAAAGGACAAACATCACTGTGTCTGTCTATCTCTGTCCCTATCTAATTAGACCCGTGTTCAAGGAAATTAACATGTTAATCTTTTATTAATTAACTCGTAGTCTGAATACATGTCTGCCCTATAAACCCCAGGCACAGCGCTCCACTTAACCAGAGATCAATATCTATGAGTAAAAAAATCCATCTGAAAAAACACCAGAAGGCAACGAGCAGAGTAATCACTGTAACAAACTGTACTATGAACACCCAGAGCTGCCGGCTTACACAAACAACTGCAGCCACAGGCCGTCCTATATTTTGAGATGAAATACATTATGCATAGCCTGTGGAGCTGCACTTGCAGAGCCCATCACGTAAACGGAAACCCCTCGCTGAGTGCTAATAGCCTGACATTGACTGGGTCAACCAAATGGCCATATTACCAAAACATGAAATCTGAATTGGCTGTCATCTAAAAGAATTTAGAGCATCTAATGTTTTCCCGGACTCTTTTCACAAAATGTGATTCTACCCCAGCAAATGTGTGAACTCTATCAATCTGTGAATATTATTGAGTTTTCAGCATGCTGTGAATGTTGTGTGCAGAGGTTCATTCATTCAGTAAAATCATAACTCCCAGATTCTCCAAAGATAAGCCCTCCCCTTTGCTCCAGCAGGCTACAGGGTTCTTTTGTTCTTGATGAATGACCTGTTTTGGGCTGTGCATGGTGTCCTGGGCAGTGGCAGTGGCAGCAATGGCCCTGTTGCTGCCTGGACTGAGTTGTAGGTTCAGTGAGAGGCCCGAGACCAGCTGCACACCCAGTTCTGTGATGCTCACTTTATCATCCAGCACTCGCACCATCCTCTCAGCTAGCACTGAGTCCGAAAGAGGAGACATCACCTGGCAGAGAGTCAAAAAACACAGTCAAATAATATTTTGTGGGTACTGCACCTCTCAAGCAGATCTATCTCTTAGGGTGTTGTTTCATCATAGACACTCTTCAGTTTTAATTGGTGGGTTCACTGATTTTGATAAATGTTAATTGAAGCTTGATGTTTTGATAAAAATAACTCCTCCAATTCGTGTTCTATACAAACTGCAGTGTTACTCCACATGTTTAGCCGTTTCGTTAGACTTCTTATTATTGGTCATTTTACCATTTCAGTTTGTCCATTTCAATTCAGTGTAAGCTTGTGGGGCAGACACAGAGACTCTATATTTCCCATGAGCTTATACTCTATTTTTTACAGATTTTAATAATCAGCTTCAAATATTCATGTACAGCAAAGTGTTTTCCTTAATATGAGGAACAGGTTCTTCTGCCTATATAATGATGTTTTGAATACCTGTAGAGTAGTGACACCAGCAGCCCTGCCGCTCAGCAGTGTTCCAGCCTGCAGCTGGGCAATGTTTGTGTCCTTCACCCTCAGAGAGTACCGCACCAGCCCAGTCACGTCCACCAGCCATTCAGCGCCCAGGAAGTATACAGGAGAAGAGTCTGCAGCCTCAGCTGTGAAGGTCGTAAGCACTCGGACCAGGCTGTGCTGGTACTGAAGCATGCACCCTCTGCCCTTCTTCTCATCTTCTTCCTCACTTTCCCAGCTTGTCCTACATTGGAAGAAAATGAAAACATTCATTCACTCTCTCCCGCATTATTGCTATTATTTTGCTCTCTTCACTGCTCCAGCTACAGTATTTCTTATCTTTACTGTGTATGTCCTCACTTGAGTCATGCAATTATCCTGCACTTCTCTAACTTGCAGAACCACCGATACTTTGATCTCTGGTAGTACTTTGAAAACATGTCTACATAAGGTGTCCCCTTTAAAATACTGTCTGAATCAAATTCATATTTTACACTCACTAAAACTGATTGTTTGCGTATAATACACCATAATGTATATTTGTGATCTTGAGGTAAGAAGGGCATTCTCAATATTTTGCACAGGTCACAATTGCTGTAGATTATAAAAGCTCATGTTTTGCAAGTGATTCTTAAGCAAACAGCCCCCTTCAATGTTTACCACTTTGTGCTTTCTAAACCGATGATTAATCTGTTAGCCCTTCAAAATACCCCAGTTACCTCACTACAATGTTGCTTTAAACACTGACTAGTGCTAATCAATGTCAATTGCTTTATTGGGTTTTTGTGATTGCAGCTGTTGACTATAGATGAAAATTATTTTCTCTATTGCTGGGGGACAAATCAAATCATACAAATGTACTGAAATCTTGCAAAAGTCTATTTATTCTGTATCACCACATTCCAGGAAGTTCATCACCTCAAAACATTCTGGGGGTCAGCTGATCATTTGATTATAATGAGATATATATTTATTTGTAGATCATTTGTTGATGCAGTGTGCTAACAGGTCACTCTCATTTGTTTTTTTCAGAGCTTGTCATTTTATTTATTTATTTGTTTGTTTATTTTAAACTGCTGTTCCAGATGATCTCTCCTAACTATCTGTACGTTTCTGCCTGTTAAACTCATGCACAGATATAGTTCAGCTTTACAAGGGTTTATACAGGAATCCTATAGTCAAATTTACTACCTTTCACTACCTTTTTTACTACCTACACTATATTTTACTACCAACGGGACATATCAAGCGGCCATTTTTGTGTCAAGTTTTCCTTAACTTAAACCTAGCCCTTGGGTTATCCTAACCATAATACTTAGTCCCACCCTAATAGGGTCAACTTGACACTTCTTTAAAAAAATGACTCACAGCAACAGTAATAAACTTTAATAAAAATGAATAGAAGTGTGTCATGTCAGAAAAAAAATGCTAAGACAGACACACATTCATACACACACAGATTAATGTAGTGAATTAGTCTCTTAAAGGAGCAACTTATTTCACCACAAGAGGTAACTTGTGGCAGGGACTCAAAAACTGTCCTTAGTGTCCATGGAGCGAGAATGAACGGCTTAAAGCAGACATTAAATAAGGGGTCATCCAGCCAACTTCCCCAGTGTGCCAAATACCCATAAATATTCGGGGGTCCCCATCTCCCTATTGTTGCGCACTACTGATTGCAGTAGGTCTGTAACCTCACAATATTTAATGGATGCAATACAATGAATGTATTGTCTGCATGGCAACACAAACATTTTTATAATCCGATATCCTATAGTAAAAGCAACACTGACATAGCAAGTTGCATTGACTAAGGTTGTATGGATGTACGCTGTTTTATTTCAAGGTGAGGCAAAGTTGTGCACTTCACTGCAGACACGACAACAACTGGTACCAATCTGGCGCACTTGCATGAGCAATGGACGCACACACACACAAACACACACACACTCCCATTAACGTCTCCAGTGTTCTTCTAGGCTGGTAGGAGATGATCTTCTGTTCTGATGGCGAGTGGCCCACTGTGCTGCTGCACTAGCATCTTCATTTCTACGTACGAACTTTTTGGATATGATGAACCCAAAGTTTGCTTGTGATACACTCTGCAGCTTTGGATGTCTAGGCATTATTAGTACGACTTCGTTCTCAATCTCAGCGTTCCGTCTTTCTTCTGTTTGGCACGCACGTGGCTAACTTACATACGGTCACAGGATTGGCTGGCTCTGCTCGCCAAAAATATTGAATATATTTTTTTATTTTGAATATTTGACACGGTGAGCTTAAAAACATTTTAGTGATCAGTAGTGACAATTTTTTTTTTTTTTGAGACCCCCCTAAAAATTTGCTTTTAAAGCTTTCAGGGGGTCTCATGGGTTAATCGGTGGACTGTATTTCGCACACTGCATTTCCTCATTACCTGCTGTTACTTTGTGAAATAATACAAGCATCAAGGGGCTACTAGATAATATTAGAATGTCTAAAATTAGGGCTCTACTACTATGGAGTATTGGGCAGACAAGGATGCTGGACTGCTGCTAGATGATTGGAGGAGCTGTCTAAAGGGCAGAACCCCTGACTAGCAGCCACTTTAGCTAAAAGTGCTGTCAATCAAAAAGAGGTCCCGCCCTTTAGACAGCTCCTCCAATCATCTAGCAGCACACACAGAGAAAACGTGCTTCCCAGGAAGCGAAGACTTTGGCTCATTTATCTAAAAACCGTCTTTTTAGGCAAAGCGGAGCTTCTCTTGCAGCCGCCACTGATTGCTCACTATCTTTTACTACATTTCAAGGGCCTTAATTTGGGCTGATTTTATTTACTACCTTTTACTACCTTTTACAACTCCGCGGCAACCCTGTTTACAGTAAATGGTTATGTAATGCTTTTTAAGTTATGTAATGCCCACAATTACAATCAAGGAGACTGCATTTTCTGAGTCACAGTACTGAAAATCATGCTAAATGTTTTGTAACCTCTTAGACCCAAAGACGGGTACCCTCCAGCCCTTGATCTGGCTGAGCTCTGGGTCAGACATGTCGATCTGCAGGGGCAGGTGGGGCATCCAGA
>JBBMFX010000021.1:7997945-8011032 GCA_037832545.1 Rhabdalestes septentrionalis
TCACATACACGTAATCACACCTCTCTGACACCTGCTTGAACATGTGTGTGTGGGAGAGAGAGACAGAGAGAGAGAAATAGACAGAGAAAGAAAATGTAACAAGGAAATTGTTAATGTGACTGTAAGACTGATTGTTTGTACCTTGACAACTTACAGTGGTAAATTGTATTATATTGCTAAAAAACCTAGACAAAAATATGTAGACAAAATCACGGAAAAAGATTAGCACTTTATGCTAATGCAGCAGTGAAAGACAGTGAAATACAGCACAAAGTATGAGCTCCATATGGTCCTACTGTCTCATTTAGTAAATGTATAACTGCTGTTACCTCCTATTTTCCCCTCAGTGCTTCAGGGACTGTCACATCCTCAAACAACTGAGAGCACTTAGTCTCTGCTCAGTCAAAATACACATTAAAAACCCATCAGCCATTCCTAACATGGCTTTTCCGAAGTAATTCATAGACATACAGCACAGTTTTCACTGTGAATATGTGTGTGTTCATTTTATCCCATTTATCCCAGGTCTGGTTAGTCATTTAATCTCTATCGTAGAATAAGTATAGCTTGATTTTGCTTTTTCTGTGTGAGGTGCTTAAAGTCACACTGGGCCAGAAATACATTATGTACATGTACCGGAAGAATGGAGGACAGATTCTGACCCTTTAAACACTTGAAACCTCAATTTAACCCTCACTGTGGTCCCAGCAAGAGCGGCTCAAGAGAATGATTCAATAACAACTGGATAAAGTTCTCAACTCTTCATAATAACCATGCAAAAAAAGACAATCCCTTGGGGCAGGGATGTGCTCTGTGTAAGAAATAGCACAGAGGCTACTGGGTCGCTTTGTCTCTCTGTGTCTATCTGCCTATCTTCGCCTTTTTCTAGAATAACTTTTTGAAGTCTCTAATCTACAATAAAGAGCTGTCCACTTGGGGCCTGTCAGTGTTGCTGCTCAGTACAGCTCCAGCATCCTCAGCACTGCAAGGTGTAATTGAGATGTCACTGGGAGAGTGTGTTAGTTCAGTAATGAGCAGAGTGCATGAAGTGTAATTGGCAGAGTGGTGAGTATTGGCTGTGCTGTGATGTACTGCACCTTCAGAGTGTCTTCATCTGCAGACCTACACCTGCTGGAGTTGGTGATGTCTGAGACTGAGCCATCTGCCTCCACTCCCAGCACCCGCACTGGCATGGATATCTTCTTACCGGTCAACACGGCTGTGTTTATAAACTCTGAGTTCTACATGCAAAAACACACATAATATGGAATTTGCCCATTCTACATTACCCAGTTTTTTTAATTGATGTTTTTTTTTTTTATTAGAAATGTTTCAAAATGTACAGTTCACTCCCAGGTCTCTTAATGGCATCTGAAGTGGAAAACGTGTCTGTTTTTGATTTAGCATGGTTTTGATTTCACAGCCATTACCACATTTACAGATTCAGCCTAAAGCATTTAATTCATTTTTCATGATATATCTGAAGATTTTGGTCAAAACGATCTAAAAGTGAAAGTGACCAATCACTCATATGTGCATTGGGGAGCAGTGTGTGGGGGCGGTACCTTATTCAGGGTAAGTCAGAGGTGCCTGGTGGCTTCAGGATCGACCCATGACTTTCTGATTGCAGGGCGAGTGCCCTAACCACGTGAGCATTTGATTGGGGGAGGGGGACAGGGTTACTGAATACAAATAAGTATTTATCCAAATACCGTATTCTTAAAAAACACATTATTTGTGCCTTTCGGAATACCTTATTCGTATTCGGCCCCACCCCTAATATACATATATGTTAATTGCATATCCATGAAATTAAATTGCGACTTTTTATTTTATAAAACTACATACGAATTTAAGGCAAAATAAGGGACCTTACATTTAAAGACTACACAACTGCTTGAACGTATTTATCCTACTTATTTAAAATGCACTTCCTACCAGTTCACACCACTTTCTGTATCCTTGTAATACATTCTGTATTTTCTGTACTTTTCAATAAAAAAAACATAAGCTATAATCTGTATCATGACACTGATCAAAAGACCTAATTGTATCTATCTATCTCCAGTGATACATGGCTGGTATGTCAAGGCAATTCTCTGTGGAGCACTTCCTGTCTTAAAACTATGTTTAGCTGAGTTTTGCATCAGACGCTCTGTAATGATGTAGTCGCAGTGTGTCACGAATGTGACTGATGTGCTTGCAGATGAAATTTGAGCATAGATTTAACTTCTACCCCCGCCAGATGTCATTCAGCAGCCTCTGTACACAGCACAACAGCTGCTGACCGTGATTCCAGAAGTTAAGGACAAAATCCAGCAATATGATTTAAAAAACAACATTGTCCTCCACAGAGGCTGATTTTTACACACAAACCTCTGATTCTTTTTGACCAATACCAAAATTCCCTTTCTCATCATCAGACTTTGATTGAAATGATCTATTTTACTGGAAGGGGACATACATGCTTAAATATATTCCCATATGTTTTTTGTCTTAGACCTAAAGTTCTAGAAACAAAACCTTCAGTTTCTTACCAATTCTCTTTAAACTGTAAAGTTATAAACACTTACACATCACATCACAAATGTGCCTGTAGATAACAGTAGCTGTTCAGTTCATATATTCTTCGATAGACAGGTTTATTCCTGACCAGGGTAGCATCCTTTAAATTAATATCAATTTCATTAGAATAAAATCAGAGGCTGTATGTTCTGCCCTGAGGATGACAAAGCCAGATCAAAGGCAGAGGGCAACAGAGCTGGCACTGAGCCTTGGGACAAATGCTCCCACTCACACACACACACATGGGTCCACAGAGACCATGAATCATTTATATGGGTTGTTGTACTAAAGGCATCTATATAGTAGCATCACATGTAACATACAACTATGTACAAGCCACCCCACAGCAGCAGCATTAACAGCCACACATGTTCACTTCAGGATTTATCGTCATTTTTACATCCAAAAGGATAAATTATAAAGCTTAAGGGAAGCAACTAAAATAATGCATGTAATCATAATGCTCACACAGAATTCAAAGGTAAAACCAATTTACAAATACCTGTTTCATTTACACAAGAACACACCCACATACTCAGGCATGCATACGCACACACACACACACACACACACACACTCATAAACAAACACACAGCTCACCATCATAAGAGGGACTATGCCCACATAGTCACTCTGGATGGTGTAAATCCTCATGGTGCCCTCATCCCGGATCATGTTGCCAGGCAGCTCCAGACGCCACGTGGTTATATGGCTTTCCAACTGGTAACCCTGTTCCTGTGTCTCAAAGTCCAGCTGCAGAACTTCCAGCAAACCTCTGGGAATCAAATCAGATTCCAAACATAAACATCACCAAAACACATATAAAAATATCTGAAAGATATCTGAAACAAATATATTACTTTACTGCTTAAGGAAAAGTGAACAGGAATGCAACAACAAAATATGAATATGAAGTACTAAAGAGTTCTAAGACAAATTTCTATCACTTCATACCATTTCATGTCTGCAATATTTGTTGATATTTGCATATGTTCAGCAGTAAAATCCAACAGCTGAAATACGAAAATTGACGGTAAAAAAAGTTGATTTATTTTTTATAATGTCATATATGATAGTAATGTAGGAAAGATCTTCATGTTCTGTATCCTGATATCTCAGTATTTCGGTGTGAGTTTGTCGCAACTACTCTGCACTATGTGTGTTAAATGTTTTCCTCATTTAATCAATGTAATGATTACAATATTTTGCTATAAAATACATCATTTGCTTTCAGAATTCAAATTTAAAAAATCAATATTTGCTGCTATAATTTGCATGCATGTCATTAGAATAATGGATCAAAATGACCAATAAATTTATGTATTTATTTAGCCCTAATTCAGACATGCTATTAGAGAGGCTTACACTATATATATATATATATATATATATATATAGGCGTTGTGCTGACCTTCCTGAAATAACCCTAGCTTGTTTGACCACAAACATTCAGATAAACAGTACTTGTCAAAGTAGAGTAAATGAATAGATATGTAAAAATATATGCTGTTTCTATTATATTCTGTACAACAACTATCTATGTTGAGCCTTAATGCTCAGTGAAAGGAGGGTCTGTGAGAGGATTGGAGTTATTAAATTAATCATCATGTGTTTGACTCCAAACATTCAGGTAAATAGTACTTGAATAAATAGAGGAAACAGATGCCTTTGCTGTGTCAGAGAACTAGGAAAGCATTGGCAAATCAAGTTTTTGAGGGTGGAAGGGCAAATGGTCCACTTCCATCTCATCATCCCTGGGGTGTATCATGGGTTTCTTAGTGCAGAGAGAATCCTCTCTGTGTGGCTCCTTGCTGGTTAATACTGGAGTTAAGACGTGAGATCTCGGCTCTAATCTTGTGCTGAATGCATGGGTCTTTAAGCCAGGATGACACACAGATGTATCAGGGATGATTACAGATAAGTGGGTCGGCCTGCCGGATGTAGAGGGAGGGGAACGGGGGCAGTTGTACTCGTGGTACTGGACGTTAGAGTTGTTTTCTGTCTCACTCAATAAGCATGGCATTCACAGTGGGACACATACAGACATACATGGACACTCTTAAAAATTTTGAACATTTGAATTACACTGTTTTCCGTAGAGGATTTGTTTTACTAAATCTACAAAAATATGTCAAATGATCATGGGTAAGTATTTGCAACAAACATATCCAATGTATGAATGGGGTTAACATAGTAACCAAATAATAATCACAAACGTGCCCTAGAACACTCAATCATACATCTTAAATCGTTCTTACCTCTTAAATAGTTATTAGAATGCAAGTGTCAGACGTCATGCTAAGATTTGTTTCTTTTCATACTCTCTGCATCTCTTCCATTTCAAAAGATCAAACCATTCTGATCACAGTCCCAAAATATTTATGCATGGTAAACGGGATAAGGATTCTTCATTATTCTGTGGTAAAATTGTTCCTTACAAAAATATGTTCAAATATAGAAAAAGTGTGCAGGCATACATTTTCCAAAACTTGCTGTACTCTAATGAGCAAACAACATCAACTCAATCTAAGACACTACAGTAAATAATCAAATGCTATGTTTTTATTAACTGATGTGACAAAACTGTAATCAGACATATCTGGTGTTTTCTCAGCCCTGATATGTTTGACGTATTGTCAGAGGGACCAGGTTATCCGAGCAACTGTGAGAACAATGAGGAAAAACAAAGGTTTATTTTTTCTCAGATTTACAGTAGCTTGCTATAATGCTCATAGCCTTGCAGGTCTTAAATGAATTCCACATGAAAGTAAAAACACCCACATATCCATAGCTGTATAGAGAAAAATAATGGATAACGGTAAGTTCAAGGCTTGCCTTTTTCCAGTAAAAGCACTCTTCCTCTGACAGATGACAGAAATAGCTTGGGGGTCGCTCCCTCTGCCTGGATCCAGGGAGATGTCCCACAGTTGAGGGTCACTGGGCCTGGCTGTACTAAAGGACATCCCTCTTCGCACCGTGACTCTGTCACACATAAGGATATACAAGTCTTGTGAAGTAGGCTAATGGCACTGTGACTGATTGTATGTGAAGCGGGAATGCTCCATCTATGGCTGTAAATCAAAACCAGACAATAAAAACAGTTATATTTGGTCACTCACAATATCAAACAATCATGCTACATTTGAACATCATGCTACATTTGATCTTGTGTGTGTGTATATATACACAAAATCAATTGTAACCCATACCTTGTGTATGTGTTTCAGAAGGTTACAATAAGGCTCAGATGTAAGACGGTAACTTCACGCTGATCAACAGGATATCAAAATAATGATTTCCATGGGTACACCTCATTTACACCAACCCCTGCATCTCAATCCCACACTCATTCTGGAGCCTTGCTTAGAGGCTTTGTGGAACCAGACTTTCAGTTGAGGCTGGTTAGAAGAGTGTTCAATATGAGATTGTGCTCACACAGAATTTTATTCAAAACCTGATCTTTAGCCTAGTATGGGGTCTAAATACAGGGCTCAGTACTGTGAAACTCTGAGAAACAAAAATGATGCTGTCCCTAAGAGTCTGAGCATTAAGATGCAAGCAAATAAATTTTTTTCCTGCATGTGCCTCCTGTCCACTGCCAAGGCTTACACAGAACGGAAGTGAGCCACATGCCAGCCTAAGCCTTGAGCACTGTCCAAACTCTCTGGAACTTATGGAGTGCAACAGTGAGAGTGGACAGTGAGGCATCCGACAGTATTGTGACATGACATGCTGTACAATCTCTGTCCCCTCATATATCTCTCTTTCCATCCATCTGAGGGAAGAGTGTGGCACATGCCCTGAACATACTGGACAGGCTTGCTGATATCATAATTAACAAAATGCTCATAATGCAAAATTACATCCCACAGAGGCAAAAGCGTATCATATATATGTACTGAAATGTTTTCAACATGTATTATGTTGTGTAAACACTGTTAGTACATTCGAAGAGAAGCTACAATAATAATCAAATGTGTTCATTTTGTAGAATCACAACACTAGGTGAGATATAATTTCTGAAAATGTCCACAATTTCAGTAGAATTCATTCATCCCCAAAGCAGCATTACAGTCATTGGTAAATATAGGCAACAGTAGTCAGCACATTTGCTGCATTAATGATATTAGAGCTATTAAATGAGGAGAGTAAGCAGCTGTAATTCATGATATCAGCCTGAATCAGCCCTAGCCAATGTGTTCGCTTAGACAGCTCTATCCATGGCTCTCAGCTGTGCAGACATTATGAGAGGCACAGAGTTATAATAAATCAGGATTACAGTTGAACTTCAAGAGTACTGCCTGTAATTGTTACATCATGCAGACATTCATATCCTGCCACAGCCACGTGTAATCAACACTTGTTCACTCTGTAGATTGTGTGTAGCCATTCATTTCTAGAATGAGTTTCACTCAAACTGATATATTCTTCTTTCAGAAAGAGAGAATGAGAGACGGACAGAGAGAGAGGGAGAGAGAGAGAAGAAAGAGACAGAGGCAGGAATAAAGTAATAAAGCAGGAAGAGACAAAGCGAGAGGGGGAGAGAGAGATAGATATCCAGACAGACAGACAGACAGACAGGGAGAGAGAGAGAGGGATGGAGAGCACATCTGTATGCGTGGCCTATTTTCAGCATGCCTAGAGAACAGGCGTATGCATAACGGTTCAGCAGAATCTGTAATGAGGACCTTGATGAAATAAATCTTTGACATAAATCAGTGACCACAAGCAACTGAGGTGGAACTGCCTGCAGAACTGACTGTGGAATTAAGAATAGAATAGAATAGAATAGAATAGAATAGAATATTGTGTAGATTCCTCTTGTAACACACCTGGTCAATGGCCGCTAGAGGTAGCCCTGGCCTGACTTGAGGTTTATTTTAACATTGGGCCTGTGTACACTGGTTTTTGATTTCATTTAATTGGTAACATCTAGCCTGTGTTTTCTGTTTAAGTTATAGTCTATTCTCATTGGTTCCTGGTGTAGTCATCATTGCATTTAGTCTCCTATTTATTAGTCTTGGGTCTGTCGTCTATGTCTAGAGTTTACACCTGTCTTGGCTTCAGAGTCTTGGTTTGTGTTGTGTTTTGGCCCTCGTGCCTTCTCTGAGTTCTGTAAATAACGTCATAGTGTCATGGAAATCAGCACTTGCGCCTCCCTCTCTCCCTGGTAACAAAATGATGTGACACCTCTTTTGGTGCCAAAACAGCTCTGACCTATCCACTTCATTTAGTGCATGCTGTTGACAGTTGTTCTTCCTTTGACTAACACTGTATACTGGGGAACACTCAAGGCCTGCAGTTTTGGAAATATTTTGACCCACACATCTCATCCAAGTCACTCATCCAAGTCGCTACACATCAACACATCAACTTCAAGTACTGTCTGTTTACTTGCTGCCTAACATATCCCACCCCTTGACAGGTGAAACTGTATTAATATTATTCACAGATGCCACTGTAACAAAGTCAATCGTTTTGATGGTATGGCTGACCACTGTATGCATATCATGTGTGTAGACTGAGTATATGGCTCGCTCCCTTACAGAGTTATACCAGTTATGTTGTTTTGGACACCCAGACATCAAGGTTGTGGAATTGACAGGGATCTAACTGTCCTTCTCAAATGATATGGCGAAACAAATTTAATTTAAAACTCAAAACAATGTAATTTATGTTGTGACTTTGGCTTAGAGAAAACTTTAGAAATGCCAGTGTATTTCATGTGTTCATTTGGTCCAAATTTGATGTGAGCATGGACCCAAAAAAAACTAATAAAAATTTGTCCCAAATGTGGCTGTAAAGAAATCAAAATCCTAAATCCTTTAAGCACTAGAAAAAGCAGAGAATTAGTTTTGTTTAACTGGAATATAGCTTTGTATTCTTTGTATTCTTTGCATGTTTAAGCATTGTTGCTTTTTCAAATATAAGATCAAATTACTGACACCAATGTCCAAGCGTATTATGATTTTATTTTTTCTTGAAAAAAACAAAACAATGAAAATTATTTGGCCTCCAAAGACGCCTTCGACTCACAGCCCAGAAAACGCAGCTGTCCCAGATAAAGAATAGATCAGGCTGCAAAGAGTTAACTCCACTAATTTTCAATCAGTGCTCGGATTACCCGTCATAACCCCGGGGGTCTGGACTCAATCTTGGAGAGAAGAGTGAAGTGGGGCACAGAGTTTTCCCAGGATAAAATCAATCTTTCTGTGAAACTGGGCTCCACTTCGGCTTAACCCCTCTCTGAAAGGAATGTCTTTTTGAGAGGGCAGAGGATACTAAGACAGCTTTTACTGGTGGAGCAAGGGGCTTTGAGAAACGGGTGGTAGAAAGGTGTGGGGGCAGAAAAGATAAAAAATTGTGTCTCACAACTTCACAAAACCTTCAGCACAAAATAGTGTTATAAACTTCTGAGATTATTTTAGATAGAGGGCGTGCCAAGATTATTTCTGTACATTTTTGGGAAGGCAGTTTGAGGATCAGATTTAGTCCTGTGATGATAATCTTCAGTCATCACCAAGAAAATCTATCCCAACCGCTGTTTAAATGTCATCTCAACACAACAATGCACTGATATTATGATGGCTGGCACAATAGCAGGAAGCAGGCCAGGATATAGGGTATAAGGATATGTATGATGTGATTTGGTGCCAATTTCTTGATAAACAAAACAAAATCTCCAGGTCTGAAAAGAGAATAAAACAATAATAGTACCATGCAAATAAAACCAGTTCCACTCCACTGTGTTCTCCACCTCTGTTAGGATTCAGCTGACTGCACTGTGTTTTTTGCACAACAGAGCATCTTCTGTAATAAGTTTGTCTCTGCCCAAAGGAGTCAAGTAGTTATTAAGTATTTGCTTTCTTGCTCCATTAAGCAGATGTATTATTTATGAGGAGAAACCAAAACACACAAATAAAGGAATGCTAAGAAATGAATGCAGCCAAATAACTTCCCTATCATTTCACTATTTATGGAAGACTGGCTTTGAAACTCCTTCAGTTAAAAAAATGAGTTGAGCTGGCACTGGGTTATTATGTTGCTGTAATCTGTGCACAGAGCAAAAACACCAAATTCTCCAGAATATAAAGTGGAACATCTGAAGGGTCTCATCCTTAAGAATATTTCCAGGTACAAAAAACACATTATTGCTAGTATTGTTATTAAACACTGCTGTTTCAATCCCCTGTGAAACTCATATCCAATGATCATATTTTGTCTTACCCAAAATGCCCTGCTGGGAACAAAACAGCTGGTAATTGTAATGTCTTCTGAGAAAATCTGATAATCCTGAAAAAAAGATTAATCCTATTTCTAAATAGTTTATTAATGACGGATTTGGACCAGCATGTAATAAATCACTAGGCAGCTTAAAATATGGAGAAGAGTTTATTTGCATCAGCTATTTTGTTTAACAACCATGGAATCAAGAAATCAGGTATCACTGACAAATGACCAAGCATCCAGGTTTTAACGTCACCCTCACTAGAGACCAGATAAGCCCAGTTAAGTATTGCAATGAGATTCACAAAACTTGTCATGCCTGCATGATATACATTTATGGAAATATTCCAGACAAAGATAACCAGACAAAGATAAATTAGGCAGTCTATAAAAATGAATATACATTAGAACAATATCTTATCCTGAAAACAGTACCTAACAGGAACATTTTTAAAAAAAAATTCTTTACCTTCAATGTAAATTAAAGAATTAGGTCATTTTGAACTACTTTGAGTGGGTGTTGGCATTTTAAAGTAGCTTACCTGAGTATAAAGTGCTCTACAGGAGAGGTACTGGACAAGAAGATGTAGAAGGTGGCTGTGTCTGCATTCTTCAGAGGTTTTGAAGATGTCTGCACAATCACAGTTCCTCCCAGACGCAGACGCATGAATGTGGGGTTCCCTGGAGGTGAGCGCAAAAGATTGACATTGCCAATTTTCTTCATGTTGGGACCGAAGGCCTGACTTGCACCCATCCACTGATTACTGTCCTGAGCAATGCACTGGCTGGTGGGACTGGGCCTGGTCTGGTAATAAAGTTCCACAACCGTTCCTCGTGTATCACCTCTCTGTTCTCTGCTGGATCTGGTACTGCCAGAGTTAAACCACGCTGGCTCTGGCTTCAAATGGGCCAAGCAGAAGCCTCCATTTGCAGGGATAGAACAGGTTCCACGGATCTCCAGCAGTGCCCAGAAAGCGTGCGCAGTGACACAGATGTAGCCAGCTTCAGTTGGCCTGAGTTGATGTGATACGTCTTTTACAGCATCCGTTTTGGTGGCATAAAAGAGCAATCGTATCACAGGTGCTGAAGAGCGAACCTGGCGGGCCAGAATGAAGGCTCGTACTCTGGGGCCAATGTTAACCAACTCCACAGGGATGACCTGCTCCAGAGACATGGGCCCATGGCTGACATTGATAGCCGGCTGCCCAGTGAACTCTGTGATTATGAAGACTTGTTTCTGCGACCGCTGGCTAAGGTTTCCCTTTGAAACCTGACTGGTGTCTCTCAGAAAGAGATGGTCAGCATTGAGGATCTGATAGTTCAGTTCTGGAAGTTCTAGAGTTGATGAAAGGATCCTTGGTTTATCTGATAACTCCTCAGCCCTTGATGCTACAGGAGAATACAAATTATATACATAATGAGATGTTTGTTATAATTACTACACAAAAAATAATATAAATTGTTAAAATACTGCACACATACACAAACATTTTATTGGAATGCTGCTTCTACAGCTGCATTGAAATATTGTTTGAAAATTATGCACAACTTTTGATAGCCTTTTATTCATAAATATAACATGAAAAAACAGGAATGTTGTGACTTTAGCTTACAAAAAATATTGCTAGTGCGTTTCATGGGTTTGTTTTGACAAAAGATTGTACATTTTGGGCTACATTTTATATCAACCAAATTAAAATCAACCAAAAATAGACAAGCAGCCAATTTGGCTGCAAATGAATCTTCTGCTTTAAACAACAACAAAAAAAAAATGCAAAGCACCATTCACTAGTGTTTAATAAAAAAAAGCTATTGAGTTCACCATCGCCACAACACTGATCTATCTGCAAGCAGATATTGAAATGGAATAATAAAATAGCTACATATCCCTTTTCTGCCTTATGAATTTGTTATTCATTTTTTGGACACTTATTCATGTTTTGGTGGCTGTCTAAACAGAATTGGTTCTGTTGAAATATTAGCACTCTGACATGTGTTGCTGTTGCCGGCAGCATTTCTGATTATGATTATGATTATCACTGCACTGATTTTCATGTACTTTTTCATAGAAAAAAGGACACTTTTACACGCTAGTAGTTTTTTGCATAGTTTTCTGATGTGCATACAAGAATATGCTATTTTTCAGTGCCAATATCAGTGGTGAATGCAGTACCACTAAGTTCAGATGCACCAAGTTTGTATATTCAACATAATATATCAGTAACGTAACAACATAGTCATGGGCCCAGGTGCGAAAATTCGATCCGGACCCTTATACTGTTTCATATTTATCCCGAGGATGTTTTAGCTCTGATACATGCAATACACATTAAGGGTGACAACAATCCTCTCTGCAAAGAACCAGAAGCACAGAGGTAGTTCATATAGATTGCAATTATAAATACAAAAATACTGAACTACGTGCGGGCTGCTGTCATTTCTGCAGCAAAACGAAACAGCCCGAGATCTTGTGGCTGAAGTTATTTCACAGCAGCCGCGCGTCTCCGCTCCGCTTTCTTTTTACTGGAGCTTTCTGCAAACCGCTGCAAACCTGGATTGCACACGTATTTAAATGATGGTTGGATTTTTAATGCTGAGGGTTTTTGGGTTTTTTTAAGGAGGCGGGTCTGGGGTCATGACGTGCCCCGAGAGATCACGGGCCCGTGTGTGACTGCACCTGCTGAACCTGCTATAGTTACGCCACTGTAATATATAGAAGAACTCTTTTAAGGCTGCTGGTAAAGCATCCCAGAGGGCTCCAAATCACACAGAGCGAAAGTCAAGTGTGTGAGAGAAAAAGGCAAAGCAGAGACAGTGAATAATCTAAAATATTTTGATTTAACTTTTTTGCCTGGACAATTACTCTGAAATATGGAAAATGGGAGACTGTGAAATAGAGAAAACCCTTCAGGAACCAAAATACCAGAATACAAACTCTTCTGTGCTGTGATCAGCTTACCTGCTTCTACTTATCACAATCACACTCATCAGGTAATCCTGAATGCATAAACCCATCCATGCATTGCTTTGGACTAGGGTTAGTATGATAAATTAGGACAATTATAGTATTATGAGTATTGATTATTATTGATATTTTGACTTTACTCAGTATTCCAAAGCAAAAAGTTTTCATTTGTACCAGAAAAAGGAGACAAATCCCAAGGCATTTTCACACCATGTCACAGTTTTCCAGAACAAAACATAAGACTTGGGTGAAAAGTAGTGATGCTCCGATCAGGAATTTTGCCACCGATACCAAGTACCGATTTTTTGTCTAGGTGATCGGCCGATACCG
>JBBMFX010000021.1:8011132-8032747 GCA_037832545.1 Rhabdalestes septentrionalis
TTGACGTCATCAATTGTGATCGGTTCCTAAGATCGGCTAGTTTAACGAGTCCCGATCGAGTCATTAAGTCTGATTATTGGCCGATACCGATCGTCCACCGATCGATCGGAGCATCACTAGTGAAAAGGTGCACATTTACTGTCTTTTTGTTCCCATTCGCCTGCTCATGGTTTGTTCTAACATGTTTTTGCTCTGAGCTGGATAATAAGAGTTAAGGTTTCCAACTCCTTCAGCACCTGGTGCCAAGTTTCAGCTGTTAATATTCTTTGGAGGTGGAATTTTTTAGCAGCGGGCCCTTTTCTGCCATTGCCACTTATTGGACTGTTTTTTCTACAACTTGAACTTCATTGCTTGTGAGCGTTTATTAAAAACCCATTAACACTTCAGTGCAATAAAATTATTTCACTTACTTATTTCATGGCCATTATCTATAATTATCAATAAATCAATAAGTGATTGCATCCCGGCTTTTGACAACCAGTTTCTCTGAACATACTGCTAGATTTTACAAGGAAAAAAAAGCACAAACACCAGAGACAGCCACAGAGTCTTACACTGTAATTGTGCAAGTGTATTTTTTAGCATGCAGCCCAGCTGAGAGATGCAAGGATCTAGTCCCAAATGCTCTCATCAGCTGTTCAGCATGTCCAGACAAGCAACTTATCAAATCCCTTGTCTAGAGAAGACACTTAACCTTTCTATTTCGACAGCCTTCAGGGCTTGTGTTGCCTCCTGCCTCTGACTGCCAAAAAGCGACACTGGAATTAGAAGGTTGATACCAAGGCACTGGATTTTTGAAGTAGTTTGTAAAATGGCATTCCATGTGTCACATTAATTCACAAATGCATTTGCGCCTGTATTATACAATATTATTCCTAAATAGAGACAGTGGAAATGTATGATAACTTATGCATATCCTCATAAACTTTGAAGAGTGTTCATACATTACTTTTTGTGGCAGTGTGGTCATGTATCACTGGCCCCAAAAACACAGCCTATTTCATTTTAGCAGAACCTATGGACACCCACCAGTCTGCCAATTTAAAAAGGACACATTTTAATGAGGTTTTCACAGTGAGCACAGACTCCCCTACTGGAATGATGCTATCTAGTATACCTATTGAATTTAGGGTGACTGCAAAGAACTGAGATGCCCCCTTAGACAGGGACAGAGGAAAAATGGCATTAAATCTTTATCAGTGCTGGACAGACAGCTGGACGGTCCTCTCCATTATACAGGTTATCTCTAAAAAACACAGCAGTATGCCTCACTCACAGTCTACTAATCCTTTTGATGAACCTTCCTACTGGCATCATATCAACTCAAAAGCCAGTAAAAACTATAAGCCTAATAAACAAATCCCATCTCAACCTAACTCTGGAAACCCCATGTAAAAAAAGCAACAACTCAAAGTAGGTTAATGGCTACAGCTGCAGGGGAGTAATGAACTAGTGTACACAACGGTGTCCAAGCACATTAGTCCAAACACGAGTGAGCCCCAGCCAGCCATAAGCCACTATGATCTACGGCTAAACTATCTCACCATCATGTCTGACGTATTGCACAATATATAACCCCACAATGTTGTTTTCATGACTTTTTCAGTAATACTGTTTTCATACTGCATGCTAGATTTGCACAATATGAACAATATAACCATATTACAAATATATTTTGATATACTGTCTTATGTACTGTAAAATATTAAAAACAGGTTGTGAAATCAGATATCACAATGCATGCTACTTCAATACTGTAACATATTCCCAAGGAGGGTCCCTGAGCAGTTTCACAGGCAACACACAGGCGAATGTCATTTGAGGAATGATGAATGGAAAACAAGAATGTTCAGTGATATCTCTTTGTGTTTAACATGACCAGGGGCATGAATCGGCAAACAAATCATATTTTTTATTTTGAAAATGTTGACTATAAAGCAGGTATTCCCAGTTTAATTACTTGAGACCCCACAATATAATAATGTTTGTGCTTCCCGCCATCTCGCACCCCTGATCCCACCTGTTGGCTTATGTTGCTCATATTGTTGGGCAGGTGTGTCAAAACAGGGAAACAACTGGCTGGCATTACTTTGACCCTACTTACATTTGTCTGATCAAGTCTTGATTTAGCAAAACGTTCCCAGATCACTTTCTGGGCATATCTTCGTTAGTTAGGACACTCACAGCATTTAAAAAATTGAGTCCTGCACACTGCACCTTCCTGTGATATCAATAAAGCAAAGGTAAGTCCTGCAGTGACCATGTAATAAATATATCTACAGCTGGTGTGAGGTTAACTCTAGAAAACAGTTTTTTATTAATTCAATATATTTTCATTTCCAGAAGTATTTTACTCACAAAATATGTGGTTTGATCAATTAAATCCCTGCTTCTAAAGAAAAATCTTACCTTGTATTACTGCAGCGAGACACAGAGACATCAGTAGCATTCTCATAGGCAAGAGGTCTACGATTACCATTACTGCTAACTCCACAGACGAGGTCTCAGCTCAAACCTGCTGAAGTGACTTAGTGCTCAAATGTGGCTGTCATCCCAAACATGCAGGCGCTACAGCAACGAGACTAGCAGCTTGCTTGGTCAGTAGAAGCTAGTGAAAGAGCACATGGTCACTCTGTGAAGAGAGAAAATCAAAACTCTTTGACTGTCACAGTTTGGGTTTTGGAGGGACAGCTGAGCGCGGGGATGTTCAGGTTGAGCGCTTCTCTGCTGTCACGTGATTATTAACCAATAGCAAGGGCAGCGGAGACGACGGTCTTTCAGTTTGTTTTCAGTAGTTTTTTTCACACGCGTTTCCCGCTATGATTTGCCAGCGGTACTATATGGCAAGTAGACGTGTTAGTAGTATTATTTGCTCTAATGTTTAAATGCAGCAAGTATATACATGTATAGTACACATACATGTACTCAATTAAAGTATTTTTTCTTTTTCTTTCTTTAGCGGTACACGCTATTTAGTGTGAAGTATGCAAAAGTACATAACAGGGTTACTTCTTTGATGTGACTTCATAGTCACTGTACGTTTAAAGAAAAATATTTTTTGACAATATGCTATATAACGAATTTTGCTTTTTATTCGTGTAAGCGTATGACGGTGAAGTCGAAGTATTTAAATGCCTGTAAATAACTATTGGACATATGCTATGACTTTTTTAGATATCTAAAACAATAACATATTTCTTCACTTTTTAGGGTAATGGATGAATCTCAGAGAACCGTATCCTCCTATAATGTGTACTGCAGCTCATTCAGGGGCAACTTCCACATCTAAATGTTATGTGTGTCCTGTTATCTGGATTCAGCCAATAGCTTTGCTTTTTAAGAGTGGCTGTGTATTGTCCGCTACGAGCACAGGTGGCACTGGGCTTTGCACAGCTGGCTTACGTCTTGAATTGCAATGCAGAAGTATGACAGCGCCCCCTATTGAGTATGGCTATTAGTTATTACAAGTTCTGACCCTATGTTTTCCACCTCCACCTTTGCAGTCCATCTGCATTTCCCCTGCCGTAGCATCTGCCCAAGAATCAAGAATGTCATTTTTAGCTATTGATGTCTCAGGTGAAAGAAGTGAATTTTTAATATCTAGGTGCATTCATCCACAAAACAGTGTATACATCTGAATAGCAGAAAAGGAACATCTGTATGTAAAATGTAATTCTGAAATGGATAAATTAGGCTTTAATTATACCTTATCTTGCAGCTGAGTAAATCTGTCACACTTATTAAGTCTAGTTAAAACGTGTAGAGGCTTTGGGACGGAACAGTCCCTAAAAATGTGACTTCTCATCGCATTTGAATAGTGATCAAGGTCACAATGAATCGGGAGACACTCTGACATGCATTCTGACTGGAGCCAACCCGCTGAACAATGGCTCATCAATCAGCTGTCAGTCAGAAGACACAGTAAGGGCCGTTCTCTTGTCTCTCCAGCCCTGCCAGACACCACTGCTGCCAGCTCTATGCATGACAAAGCATCGCTTAATGTCCTACTATTTGATAAGCACCACATATTCCTCTGCAAGGACACGCGTGGCGCTGGCCGTTAATGTTGGGAATAAATCAGACAGGACTGCCTCCTGCAGCTGCTGGTGCCAAGCACTGTTTTAAACACCGTCGTATTTATACGCAGATGCCCCTGGTGCCAAGGCTTACAAAAAGGAGCTCATTTGCAAATGAAAGGAGTGTTTCTCGCTGGGTGTGTGGGTCAGAAGAAGTATGTTTCTCTCGCTCTTCCAAAAAAGGAACTTAGTGGAAGTAAATAAGTTTGAAGAAAAAATGTCAATCAGTTGAAAGTGAAAAGAACCACAGGGGGAGCTCTTGTGATTTCTCTCTAACTCCTGATGTGCGAGGGCTGAAAAGGTCTCTGTTGGAGACAAATGAATGTGCATGCTGAAATGGAGGGAATTAATTTATGCTGTTTATTTGGGATTTGGCTGGCACCACTCATTAGGGCTCTGTTGGCACAATTTGAAAATTGCCTGTATCCTGTTAGCCATGTCCGGGAAGGGGTCCAAATCCTGTCGGCGTCGGTGAGGCCATGGACCTAAGCTATTGTAAAGAATGGCCTGGTTGACATATGTTGGTAAAAGGTGGTCTACATAAAACAGTGATCTTCTGGATCTATTTCATTCTAGTATTTATGCAGTTGGTCACATACAGTATTGCACAATACAATATGGATATACTGTGCCTCAATGTGACAATAGTGTATAGGTGTATAGACACCTGCTTCTCTGATATTTCCTCTAAAAGGAAGTTACAGCCCCTACAGTTTTGAGAAGGGTTTACATTACATGTTGGAACATTGCTGTGAGGATATTACTGTATTACTCCACAAGGTCATCTACTGATGTTGATCTTGCATTGGATGGAGCTTCACCACTTCAGCGAACATAGTTTTACTGGTCTGCATTCCAGCACTGGAGATCTTTACACCCCACTAGCTAATGCTTGGCACTGTGTCTAGTAACCTTATTATTCCATTCTATTAACAATATTCATATTCTGCCATACTATAGAATGATGCGAACTGTGTTCATAGATTTCAATACTCCATCTCTATTACAGGAGTGTTAGAAGAGGCTCAGCCTTCCAAACTGCATTATTTAAATGGTTACCCCAACATTCAAATGCATATAAATCAAAATCAAACATCTTATTATAGGCAAATTACACACTTAGAGATTGCACTGTACCTGCATTAGAACATTTGCTGGCGTATAAAGATATATGACTACAGTAAAGTATAATGAAGCCTGTTAGGCCTAGTCATTTATTACAAGCTTTGCCTTCACGATGTCATTAGCAAACATATTAAATTAACTTCTTTAGTGACCCAAGCATACATGCTTATATTTTTGGGGGGATGACATCATATAACAATAAATGTGACTATTAAATAAGTTAATTGACTGTTTGTCTGATCAGTGAAAAGCGGAGAGTATATGGAAGAGTTGGATGGCTCAGTCAAAGCCTCAGGGACATTGATGTATGGAGCAGGTTGCCTGGTGTTGGGCTCTCTTTGCATTTCTCAGTAGATGACAAATGAATGTGCCTCTCAGCATGTTGTGGATGTATATCAGTCTGGTCCCCACAGGATGAGAAGATATGTTAAAACCAAGCTGCAATGTCAGCTCACCTCCATCTTACCCCAGCAAGAAGAAAAGGATAAGGGAGGTCAAAAACTCTGCTCTAGGTGTGCTCTGAATAGCATGGTGTTTGTACATTATTCATTTTTCTAAACCAATAGGAAGAAGCATGCAAGGCTACAGAATCCACAAGTGAATAGGGAATATTCTTGCTCAAGGACACAATGGTAGAAAGGTTTCTAGATGCCACTTGTGACCACTAGTAGCCTCGTCAGTAAAACAGTTGCAGGTCCCCCCACTTCCTTGAGCAAGAATATTCCCTATTCACTATTCACTATATTTTCAGTATTTTGATGTTTCTGCAAACAAGAATGTAGCAAATATTAAGCACTATAGCTGTTACAGTATTTTGTTATTCACGTACAGCATCTACTTTCTAAATTTACCTCTAATTATCGGAATAAGTATCCTAAAATCATGTTGCACACAATTTATTGTATTTGTTTATTTATTTAATGTCAAGTTGTGAAGTAATGTAAGTAAAATGTAATGCTCAATAAACAACCCATACATTGTTTTAATTGTTGTGTTTTCTTCCTAATAATAGTTGTAATAGTAGTGCAAGGCTTCTGTCCCCAAACCAAGCTCAAATACATTATAGAAACAAATAGTTCATTCACGATGAAGTTATAAAAGCTGTTTCAGCACTGACTGATGTTTTAATTTGCCACAGTGCAGGATATCCAATCAGAACTGTGTCAAAAAATAGGTTTGGAATGGTCTAAATGTGTCATTAAAAACACAATGTGGGTTCTTTAAGTATGTTGTGGTGTATTTAAATCTCATCTGAAAGGTTCATGTGCACATTAATGGGATAGATGCATTGGAGAAAGCAAATGTTGAAAAAACAAAACAGGGACTATATCACAGAAATGTATATCAGAGGTGTGTTCATAAGGATGATGAAAAATGTGGCCTTTTGTGTTCAGGTCTGGCCCTGCTCGTAATGTGCTGCTATCAAATATGTTTCTCCAGGGTCAGGAAGACAGCATTCTTTTGTGCAAGGCTGTTTTACAACCTCTGAAATATTCAAGAAAAAGCAGGAAGATGAACGAGTTCCCATGTCCTCGCTCGGGGCTCCTGTTAAAGTTAGGCGTTGATCGAGAGGTCAAAGCCGAAGAGAATTTTAAACACGTGTTGGCCCAGGGACGCACGCGATCATTACAGCTCATTCTTGACTGGTGGGAGAACAGGGCTTAGAGCCAGAGAAACCCGGAGATTTATGAGTTAAATCATCTCTCTCTTACAGAAAAGGGCTTTCCTTCTCAGTCTTGTCTTGCATTTCAACACAGAGCAGATCTGCAGAACAGTGTCTGCACTGCCAATCTGTCCACTCTGACGAATATTCAACACTACAAACTGCATATGGAATAAAAGAATAAAACTCGGAGAACTACAAATTGCAAGTATTTAGTACATATACAGACCTGACAAGGGGTGTTATTAAGATAGCTATATTTAATAAACCAGGCAGTGAATGTATAAGGAAACTTCCGTTTTCACCAGTTACTCCCACTCGTGTGGCCATCAGGAGACACTGACTGAGAAAAATCAGATTCCCAGTTCTAGCGCACCCACGAATAGTGGTTTTGTTTCATTTCTTCTGCTCTCAACACACTTGGTTCAAAACGTTTGCCCTTTCTGAGTTGTAGTGGTGTGTTACACCTGGGAAAGCACTGGGGCTCCTGTACTAAGACTGGGAATCACCGGACTAAAGTATTCACACTATATTCAGATTCATACTGCCATCCTGTGGATATGGGATGCAACTGCAGTGTAACAGACTACAGCTTATAACAGAAATATACTGAAGCGTTTGCTTAAAAAATATCAAATTTATTTCCCTTAGAAAAATGTGTACATTACACATGCACAGTCACACTGTAGTCATAAATATAGGCCAATGATTTCTCTTTTTTTCTTTAATCCACTGAGCGAGCACACAACTGCAGACTTCCACATCTTTTCTTGAGGACACCATGAATTATGCTTGCACTGTTGAATATTAAATCTCAATGCACTAAAAAGGCAGTCTGAAAATCAAGTATAAACATTTATAAATTATCTACAAATGGAGAAAATAGTACAAAAAGGATAACAGTGACCCAAACAGTAGAGACACCACAATTAATCACAAATGAATGCTTGGGGTCCACAGTTATGCATCCTTATATTTGTAGTTATAATTAGAGTTACATAGTTATAATATATGTATCATTATATTTAATATAATGTTTGTTATAATATGCTTAATATTCCCTCTCTTTTTTTTGGCAAAATGATGAATGATTTATACATTCTTTTTGGCAGTCAAACTTTTTTTTATAATCATCTTTTTTTTTCAAAAAAACAAAAAAAAAAGCTTATCATTCCATAGAAGATTTATACCAGTTCGAACACTTTAACTGATTGGTTTTAGAACATCTATTTGATTTGACACAAATACAAGCTTCACACATATAATATATACCCTGGATAAAACCAAGCAGAAGTGCAATCTAAACCAGCATTAGCTGCAGGGAAATGCAGGCAGACACTGGTCTGACAATCTTGCATTTCCATTTGCAAAGAGCACATGTTCTACAGAAGGAATATTCCACCTTTAATGGAGACAGGTGAGAGAAATGGGAGTGTTTGATCAAAGCTATCACGGGTGGCTATCATATCTTGGCAAGAATATAATGATGGAATGCACTGCTTTACTTTTAATTTAATTGAGTAGAAGAAAATTGTCACAGAATTGTAGCACAGTATTGCATCCCTCAGCTTGCTTTGACTGAGATTACAGTTTTGTATTGTTTGATTCATTACATTTTTTCATGATCTGAACCACTTATCCTAAACTGGAATAGAATCCTGGCACTCATAGGGAGAAAGGCAGAGAAACACCCAGGACAGGTCACTAGTTCATGCAGCATGCATTATGGAAATGCAACTTGCCATATTGAGAATTCCCTGCATTCTATTACTATTCGATTTCCTTCTGCAGAAGCCACCTAGAATGTGTTTGAGTGGGACTGTCCTTACCACTTTTAAAATGTATAATCAGAACAGGATTCTCCTGGTATTTAAACTGGAAAATCGTCCTCTATGTTGTACTGTGGCTCCGCTGCAAGATGTTTGTATTTTCTAAAGTGAGCCCAAATGATCTAGAAAGAGGTTCAATAAACATACAATGCTAAGACACATTAAGCATTTCCCTTACAATTAGGATGTTATCACTTACAAAGGTATATTTCTTGTGCTACATGATTATGTCTCACCATATTTGCTTCATTGGCTCTTTTTTTTTATTATATTTTTTATATTAATCAAATAACAAATCATTCTGGAAAAGCAACACGTGATAGCTTGTAGTGAATAGATATCAATCAGGCCCGAGGTACATCCAGCTTAATCCGATCTCCAAAACAAGTGCATGTAAACAGGCATGTGCAGAATTTGAAACATCTAGACATTTTTGATTATTTTTTTTCTTCTTCAGAAGACAACACCAGCCCAACTGTCAAAGTACAGGAAAAAAAGAAACACTGTGTAATTAGCAGCACAGCACTTGATCACAGATCTACATTTTTCGCACTTTCAGTTTAAGGGATGCACAAACATGTATGTCAACAGGACACAGGCTACTCATTTGCGCACGCACATACACACACACACACACACACACACACACATGTATCAGATTTGTTATTTACCATTCATATCGCACTTTTGTGCATTTTGAAGGCAAAACACATTAGGCAAGTTTTAATAAATTAACATTTAATAAACCCTCCAAAGGACATAACAAGTATGGACATGAGACTGAAGGAGAGATGGCTTCTTGGCAAAGACTGTTGTATTAGAACATTAGGAGCCAGCTTTACAGACTAGATTAGGACTACACCTAGACTAAATAGTTTAGATTCATATTGATGAATCACCATCAGCAAGGCAATTTATTTCTAGGCTCAAACAATGCGTAAGGAACAACAGTTGGCAGCAGGTGTTGGTAGTAAATGATGCTTATTGAGTTTTAATGAAGGCCACTAGATTGTTTAAAAGGTATTTCTCTTTCTTTGCCACCTCTCCTGTAACAGCACCTAGCTTGCCATTTTAAGCAATTGGTAATGGTGGAATTCCTGCCTTTATAGATCATGGTCTTTGCCAGCACACTGACTTGGTTTTTATTGATTTATTTTTTAAGATTATCAAGTTAATTTGTCACCGGATTGTTTCAGTCATGCCTTCATATCAGATAAACCAAAAGGTGACATACAAGAGCAAAGATTAAGATCTTCCAAACTTTTTAAGCTAATAGGAAACCTCATTTAGCAACACACGTTGACACTTATCACCCGAAAAAGGCATATTCTAATATATATGGCATGTAAGTATGAATACCGTTGCAGAGTAACAGAAGAAATTATATTATATTTCATTGTTGACTCAAGCATGTTTTGTTGCCCTTTTGCTTAAGCTTCTTGTACGGAGTTCTACAGTATTACTGGAAATGACATTTACTTCGAGAACTTTTTAAGCAGTTTCTTCCCTTTGGAGAGCAGTCCTTTTTTCTTTTTGGAGGCCAGGTCTCGGGGACCCCTGGCAGGGCTCAGGGGCCTGATGGGGCCCACAGGGAGCAGGGGACGCACAGTGGGAGACGCTGGTCTTCCAGGGGCCGGCGCTGGAACTGTGTTTTCCACAGGCACCTAATGAGAAATCCATCAGGAGGGGAAGGGGGGGTGGGGTATTGCAGGGTATTAAATCGCAAGAGTGACTTCGCCTCACGTGCCTGCTCTAGGTTAAAGACAAAGCAAGAACATCTCTGAAAAGAGCAATGCCATTTTTTTTGCTCTTCTGCCACATGTAGTTTTTTTATTCTAAACATTCTGTCTCATGGCCTAAAAAGCTTTTGTAAAACCGTTCTATAGTTGTCACAGTGACTCATTACTGCAGCGAGTCTGCAAATTCTGTGGTAAAAAAAAAAAAAAGGAAGAAAAAATGTAGGCAAGATACCCAAGAGAGCAGGGGAAAAAACAGCAAAGCTGCAAGCTGAATAGGATCTACACCATGAATTACAATTCTCTGATTTGAGCATCTGGTGCATGGAGGACTCATAGACTGTGAAGTCACTGCCTGTATAGGTCTAAAATGTTCCTCTGCTATTCCTGAATTGTAGAGCAGGAGCATCAATCAAATCAAAGAAAAACATTACAGAAAAGCTTCTGACCAAACAGAAGTCGGACATGCTGTCGCTTCCCTGATATGGACAAGAAAGCTGCGATAAGGGGATGACATTTTACTATCAGCACCAGAACAGACACATTAACAAACCACACACCAGGAACCAACTGTTGATACCATATTATTGTCTGATGCATTGGTGTGTCATAGACAAAAAAATATTTTTAATTTAGCACCAGAGAGCAAATTCCTTAGCTTTCCCTATTAACCCATTCACGTCCATGAACTAAATTTAAACTGGTAAGAAACAAAAATGTTAAGATTGGTCTATAATGTTGTGAAATAGTTATAGTTAGAATAATATTATCAGTGACCAGTTAAGTTTAGTTTATTTTTCTTGATTAATGTGAGACCTTTATTCACATTCACATTTGGATTTTCATGTCACCAAAATATTACATTTATTTATAAAATGAATTGTAGCCACATTTTTTCATTAGTTTTGTGCTCAAGTAAGATCAGCAAACACGGACATGGCCAACTTTCACATATGGACATGGGTTAACATAGATAAAAGCCAAAGAGTAAATTATCATGAGTTCCGACCCGACAAATCCAAGAAAACTATGGAAATATGTAAAACACTGGAATTTATTTAAATGTATAAACAGCCAGTTATGTTTGTACACAGACACAATTGTGAGCTTTTTGATTCTCATAACTTAATGAGGCAACACCCAACAGTACAGTAGTGTTTATAAGGCCTAGTGACATCTATGTAAACACTTTATGACAACTGTCATTAACCTACATTCATAAAGTCTTATTACAACAAGGGTCCATTGACATGACACGTTTTAGGAAAAACCTTTATAAATGTTGATATAGGTAATGTTAACTGCCATAAAATGCTCATGTATATGTCATGCAGCCTTATGAACGCTACTCTATAAATAAGTGTTACCAGTAACTTTAAATGGGTTTTGGCTTTCTGCAATAACCTTTGAATAATTTCAGTTCATGGGTCTAGGTAGACTTTTCCTCTGCATGAGACCAGTAACTGGTATCCCCAGTTGCTTACTTGCATAGTGTAAACAGAGCCTTCTAGAACGGAAAATGAACAGTCTTCCTCTGCTGTTTTTTGCCAAGCGGGTGGGAAAAAGGAAATCATAATGCAGTGACATTATTTCACTAACATCCACACATCAAACATGAGGAAAAGAAGAGAAAAAAAAACATTAATACACAAATGAATTCGCATGTCCACTGATAGGTCATCATAAGATTTGCTTCATTTATTTCTTTAGCATTACAGTAATGTGTTATCATTTTGTTCTCTCTGAAAAAGAGAAGATGAGAAGTATGTGCATATTTTCCAAGTTCTTAGGGTCTGAAAAATAGAATTTCGAAGGGTGTGCAATTTACAAAAAGAAACAAAGCCTCCTTAAAGGAATACAAACACAAATGTTGATGTGTGCTACTCTTATATAAAAGTTTATTTTGAAAAAGGCATGCTTATCTAGTGAAGGGTGACCTACATTAGTCTTTTAATTAGTCTCTTCAGTGGCTTACAAATCATAAGTCAAGGGGCTTTTTTGACATATTCATAAAGCACTTAAGCTAATGTGCACGCCGTCATTTTGTAGGTTGTCATGTTTCAGTGCAAAGACATTTTAGAGCCTCACTCCCTTCCCACTGCAGGAATGATATTAGCTCTTTTGTCCCAATGTCCTCTGAGGATGCTCTATCAACATCCCCCACTGCAGCACTGCATTATGTCTGTCTGTCTGTCTGTCTGTGCACTGATCTTTCAGTTCGCAATGGGCTTTGCTTCTTCCTTTCCCAACGTAAGAAAGGTCGGACTGGAAACCACTATGCACTTTCACCACCACACAAAACAAACAAGCACGAGAAAACACAGAGACGGCAAGTGGACGGAACTCAAACGGAGGATGGATGGACACAGGGCCTAGCGCTGAGAGCGGCGATGGTGTACCCGTTTGGCCTCAGGGCGTGATGGTGGCGTTGGCTCTTCTGGCTCGTAGCAGGTTGGAGTGTCTGTCAGATAGACCTCCACGTCATCAGGCACTTCTTCAAGAAAATTTGAGGGAACTAAGCCCCGGTGTCCATTAATCTCACCCTGCAAAATATACAATCACATCCTAACTATTAAGACAAAATAAATATAAACAAATGAATTTCCACAGCAAATCTAAACGTGAAAGGCAACATTCTTTCCGTGTATTTTCCTTAACACAAACACATCATGAGCCTTTACAGTTACAAATGATTTTAGAAATGCCCTCTAGGCATTCATAAAATGGGTTCAAAAATACATGGTAAGAAAAAAAATGGAAAGAAAACATTTTAATAAGAAGCATAGGTGGTTGTTAATCTGTTTCACCTGCTTTGGTCTTAATGAACACCAGGTGCGGCGGAGGAGCAACAGCGAGACTGAGAGGATTGGTTTTACAGATGGAGGACACTAACATTTTGCCCTCCTCATCTCTTCTGGATGTTGTTTCAGTAGTTTTGCATCTGGCTAGGGATAGTGGCACTACCGGAAGCGTAAGGCGATACCTGGAACTTACAGAGGCTGCACAGGTAGTCTGAGTCTTCCGAGATGGCACATCCGTGTGTACCATTACCAGGAGGTTTAGACAACGGCACCCTGACTGCCCTAAGGCATCAGGACGAAACCCTCGGATGACTTTGTCAGACACTATGCTGGTGCAGTGGGTCCTGGGTTCCTCTTGGTGCACAACTAAGTGGCGAGAGTATGCAGGTTTTAATAGAATACCTCTGGTCCATCTGATGCCCCCTGATTGTACCTCTGACTGTCCAGGAGCTCAATGATGCCCTCGTACAGATCTGAGAGCAGATCCCCCAGGGCACCATCCATCATTTCCTTAGGAGCATTCCCTGATGTGTGTAAGCAAGAATACAAGCATGTGGGGGCCATACAAAATAATAAGTACCATTTTGAGTTGCTGAAGAATAATTTCAGCAAAATAAACTAGCCTGCCACATCATTTATTTACTTTGATTTTCAGGGTGTCTTTGAATTCAGCCTTTTGTTGGTTGATTAGTTTCATACTCATCAAAAACTTTGGCATCTTTTAGGTATCCTGCAGGATTTTTTCCCATTGAGATTGGATGTATTTTCAAAGTGTCCCTTTACGTTATTGGAGCATTATAGTTTTAAGAGTCACAGCACTTGGAACAGTTCTTCAGCTGCACACAAACAACTTCTATAATCTCCTTAGAAAGAGTGACAATAGTATGGACACTGCTGCTCATCCTGCCCCATCCTGCCTGAGCACTGGCTACAATGGTATGAAGGCTGTTGCCACTGGCCTGTGGTGAAGTGAAAATACACTCTCTTGAAATCCAAATTGGTGACTGTGATACAGAACTAACCCTCCAGCATGAGTACCTGAATGTTCCAACATCAGTGCAATGTAAGACCACCCTTTGCTATTAATGACACTGAAGGGACAAACTCTCCACTTGTGTACTTGAGGAGGCACATACGAGCTTGTATATTTTACTCCCTAAGGATAAGAGCAGCCCATTTTAATCACAAAATGTTATTTAAGACAGCAAGAAATATTCAAGCGCCTTTTCAGATAATCATGACACATCACTTACGTAGTAAAATCCATCTTCATCGATCTCCCCAAATACAGCAATGATGTCACCAGCACAGAAGGTCAGCTCTGCCTGTATACAACAAGTTAAAATGATTTCAGACCAGGACAGTCAGCAATATAAAACACTGAGGGTGTACATGTGTGCATTTATGTATGCGAGTGTTTGTGAGCACCTCAACATCAACATTTGGGGAGCTCTCTCTGGGATCGTAGTCGTAAAGGGCGACCATTCTTCTAGTAGCCACAGGATGACGACCACCTTTTCTGTTCTGCTCTGTGGATGGAGGAGTTAGAGGCACAGCTTACCTCAGAAAAAAAGAGTCTTATCACTCATAAATACCTATGGCTCCAAAATAAAAAAAAGAGACCACTGCAAACATTTTCAGTTTCTCAGCATTTATCTTTCACAGGTGCAAATATTTAACTGAGTAGCATTGCCTTCATTTCTAAGAACGGCTGACTAATATTACTTTCAAATTTCCAAATAAATATATTGCTCTTTAAAGCATAACTTAAAAAGAAATGACAAAACATCAACATAAGTGAAATGATGCAGTGTTTACGCAACTTTACTAATGAAAAGAAAACAAATCTTTTGTTCACTCTTTAACAAAATGGCAATTACTACCTAGTAGTGTTTTATCATACACTGGTCTTATTGTGAGAGGAGAGTGTTGATTACAGCAGTGTTTTTTTTTTAACTTTTCCTCATTAAATAAGATTCAGAGGATCACTGATCAGTCCCTCATAAAGCAGAATGTGGTGCTCGTGTAGGAATTTAACAAACACTGGAATTGCCAATTGCAGTTGTACTCTTATTTATTTACAGAGCTGAATCTACACTATACTAAAGAATCAGAATTCAGCAAGAGGCCCCAAATGATGAGGATTTTACACACTCATCCCTGTTGGGGGAGTTTTCAGATGGGGTCTTAGTGTTGTCTAATAAGCACAACATACATTTCATGAATTTTAACATTAATATTGTGTTTTATTGACAGCATACACTCAAGTTGGAATGGACTCCAAGAAAAATAAAAAAACTAAGAAATTATGTAGCAATGCTAAAGTAACTATGCTATAATTGCTTATTAATAATTGTTAATTAATAACCAGTAATAAGCTTATTTTATTCTGAAACATTATAAACAAAAATAGTAGTACATTTAGTCATATTATAAAGCTGTACCTTCATTTTACTTTTGATAAATTCTCTAAAGTTTCAAAATGTTTTGTTTATTTCAGTGTTTAAATTGAAAAAAAAAAACAATTCTTAGTGGTTGCAGACAATTGGTCACTTTATGTACTATTTGATTTCTATATGAGGTTTTAGATCGAAAAGTTTATGCAGTACCTATTCTGTCCACTGGAGTGTTAAGTGGGAGAAAACCCTGCTTCATCAGTTGGTCCATAGTTTCCTCATCCTCAGCTCGAATTTCTGACACCATGTTACATGGAATGAGGCCAGAACGGCCACGGATCTCACCCCGATAAAACCCATCAGTGTCCTTGTCCCCATACACCTAAGAGAGTTAGAGAGAGGTTAGACAGAACACCATGCAGTCATTATACTAAACAAGCCTCGCTGTCAAACATGATCTGTCTAAATCTGTTCATGTAAATCCTCAGTCACATCAGATGAAAATAATATAATCTACAACAAAATAGGGTCGAATGGCCCTTGACCCTTTTTCGCAATTTTACCTTGATAATCTGTCCTTCTTTAAAAGGAAGTTCTTCATCAGCTGCGTCCGGATTTGGGGACATCGAGAGGGGGTCGTAGTCAAACAGTGCTACAAAAATTCGGAATGGGTCTTCAGGCTCAGACTCATCATAGTACGGGGGAGATCGTCTGCCACGATCCCTATAACCATCTAAAACAGGATGGATGGAAGACTGAGAACTTAAACATTTATAGTGATAATAGTGATATCAATTGAAACTGAGTTTTTCTATCTGTTTAAAATATCTGTACTACTTCCTTGATGAACAGCCATTGGAGTAAGTATGGCATCAATGTTATCAAGCATATGTGAGTTAAACTATCATATTGAATGTCAAGAATATACACAGGCTATAACCAATACCTGCATGTTTATCTCAATATTTAAAGACAAGAAAAGAAAGAAATATACCTAAATCAAGTGTGGTTTGTTACATATGCCCCACTGTATTTAAAGAGGAGGTTAAATTGACAAAATGAAAATACAGCTATTTTTATGCTTTGAAGATACTGACACAGGTTCATACAAATATATTTTTACCTATTGGTTCAAAGACTATGTATGTGTCATGAAGGTAATTCTTTGCAGGAAACCATCCACTGAAAGCATTTAACCTTTACAAAAAAGTCGCATACTATTTAAGGCGAAGACATATGTAGTTGTTCAAATGCCCATGCAGTAATTCAGACCATGGACTGAGTGTTTCTAATCAAACTTGACCAGTCATCACTGTTTCATAATTATTTATGAGTAGGAAAACACACAAAAGAATTGATGCCGTAATGAAATAGGTATGGATTGTGAGGGTAGTGCACCTATGTGGCAACGCATTACATACGAGCAGCAAGCCAAAATATGTGCTTCACTGAGAACCCAACAGATGCAGACAGAGAAATGGATATACACACACGCGCACACACACACACACAGTCTTGGCTACTGTAATCATGCAGTAATTTGGACCTGGGGGAGACCAATCAGACATCAGGCATGATTAGTCCTGGACAAAACTGCACCTGTTTTTTTTTTCAATTGTACAGCACTTACTGGGCCATGCCAAAGTGGTGTGGGCATCAATGCCCGCTATGCATTCTGAAATTGAGGCAACTGCAGTCTACACAAAGAAAGCTGTGCAAAGGAAGTGCTGAATTTGATTATGGTTTGACAGTTTGTGAAACTCAAGTTCTTTACTGATACTCGCATTTAACGTAAGGCACCACCCTTAACTTTTACCAGCCAATCATGCACAGTCAAAGTAAAAATATGGGTGCGTCAAGTTAAAAATGGGAAAGGGTTTAGCAGGCAACTCATGTCAGGTCAGTGCAAAAGGGGTAGGAACATTCTCTAAGCAGTAAGCAAACACTTTGCTATGGTGGGCAACCGTCTTACAAATAGTGTGGTTCACTGCGTCTCAGCACAAGCCTCCATCTCGGTGCAGTCCAGTGGCTCATGCGTTTCAATTCAAGGCTCTTAATGGCATTTCGTCCCAGAACACTCCTTTCCCTCTCCTCTGTCTTGGCTTGCACTGACTGTGCTTGGGTAGAGTGAGGAGCTGCAACACGTACCATAGGGGGGCCTGTGGCCCCTGTGCCTCCGCGAGGACCATGTCCTGTGCCGCGCTACACTGCCATAGTAAACATCCTCCATGACCGGAGAGAGGTTCCCCTCACTGTTACTCTCAGTGGTTATCTCTGAGGGAAACACCAATCAAAGAGCTGTTACCATGGACAAGCTATACCACTCCCCAATGCATTGGCCTAATCAGTCACCTCACTCTGGTAGGTCTTGCAGGTATGCATGTGCCTCTGAATTCCCTATGAAGTATCTTTCCAATTCACTAATTCAGGGATGAATTTTTTGCTATATAAAGCACCAAAGCTTTTAGCCTGAAGACATTTCAGAACCGCAGAAATGGATTCATGTGAAAGTCTTTAAAGGGCGGACACAATATGAACATGGTTCAGACACAAGGGTGTTCAGCATTCACCGGGGAGCCCACAAAGGGTCTCACATCTTAACATCTATGATGAAATGTTGGGCAGGACAGTTAGGGGGGCGCAGGAACATCTGCGGCAAAACGGAGTCACATGTCTGACCAAAAACCAACTGACCAATAGAGGGCACCATGAGAGGTTTCCTCTGGGGCTGAGGACCTCCGTGAGCTGGCCTCCGAGCTGAGTCGCGCTCCAACCGTCCTGAAGATGAAGTGTTTCCTCCAACCTTAACCCGGAACAGAAATTGCAAGGTGACTCTTTTTAAATCCACAAGTGGCCTGTAAAATCAAGTTCCACACAAAAGACCTGGGCAATATGACAATATTTATTGTTAAACATGACATCAAATTATCTTTCAGTATGCTTTTCTAGACATAATATGGATACGACTATCTTGTATTATTTAGTATTATGCAAAACATGTACTTAAATCAACATCTAAGTTTTTGTCATAAACATATCAATGCTTTCTCATATGCATTTAGGAAAGCTCATCTTTTCCGAGTTTTTTAGTCCTGGGACTGATATCTGAGTATTGTATTTTGTCATACTGTCTCTTAAGTACAATCTGTTTGCCAAAATAATGGTAAGAAATGTTGTCCTATAATGTTAGACAAGACTGGGAATTTTTGTTACTTTTTTTACCTTAAATCTCAGGGTTTGGGTCAGGCAACAAAAGTATAAATGTCAGAAAATGTAAGACTCTAAAATCATTCATTTTTTTCTGTTTGGTTTTGAAAGTGTACTTCGGATCTCTGTGCTGCTGGTTGATCCAATTATGATCCATTTTTAGTTTCCGAAAGAGGCAAACAGTTTTTAATTTAAAATGTCCTGCTACTTGATGCCATGTATGCTCACAAGGTTAGGCATTACTAAAGACGAAAAAAAAATTCTTAGCCTATCCCACCATTTTTTTATGGACTTTCTCCTGTTCTTGCACTTTGTGTATAATTTCCTGCCTGCGTTTATGTTGTCTTGTGGTGTTATTGTTTTTGTTCTTGCATTGCAAGAAACATTTCCAAAACCTAAAAGACTCACACTATACTTAACAACAATGATAAGGTAATATCTGTAAAACCATCCTTCTTTTTATGCAAACCCAACTCAAAGCTACCTAAAACCTCCACCTTTTTTTACTAGCTCAAAGCTGGGGGCACTTAAAATTTCCAAAACACATCAGCCAGCTCAAAATATAGAAATACGAATGGGATCATGCTTCAAGTTCATTCCATTCATGAGAATTTGGATGGGACTGTTTTTCTCTCTGTGGCTTGTCTTCACTCATGAACTCACATGTGCAATGTGTTTTGAATACAAGCCTGCAGAGACATGTTTCAAACAACAAAAATATTTACCTAGACCATTTTAACCAATCAATTTACATCAATTACATTTTTTTGCATTCATAGCTGATCTGACTTCATCAACACTACAACCGCATCATACATAACATATTTGACACCACCTTAAGAGCATTGTGTGAGTTGCGCCGACGTCCTTCCTCCAGCTGCATCTCTGAGTACAGCTCCTCCTCATCTTCCTCCATGATGTCAGACAGGTCCGAACCCCGACTGCTCTCCGTCTGGTACTCTTCACTGTGACTGTAGTGAGACTGAGGCAAATATACATGTGTTCAGAATGTGCCACAACACCAGCCAACGCACAACCTGAGGATTCAGCTCTGACATTGTAGTACTGGCCTCTAGCTAAATTATATTAAGCAGTGCCACCCCACAGCTCCCATACCTGCCTGCCCAGCTCTGAGCCCCTGAGGAAGTCATCCACAGATGCTCCTCTTCTGCGGGACTGATAGCTTTCCTCATCTTCCTCCTCATCTGAGTTCTGAGAGTGAAAGCCCTGACTTCTCCTCTCCATCTAGATATGGAAAAATGCTTTCAGAGGCTTTAATAACTACAGCAAACTACAGCATTTTCTGTAGTGTTTCACAATTTCTAATTATGGCCCACATTACGTGAACAGATCTCACAAAAAGTATGAGTGTATACTATCACCATACTATCATTTCTTGCTGTTTTGTTTTGCTTTTTTAGATGTGAAAGCAATTTAAACAATGTAGATTCTAAAACGTCTTTATTTAGTGAAGCCAATATATAGAACCATGACAACTAAATGTTCTAACAGTCACTTATTACACTCTGGCCCCAACATTTATATAGACTTTTTAACTATTTAACCACTGGCTAAATTTAAAATAAAAGTTCTTGATGTTACTTAATTAAACGTCCAACAAAATGATATTGTTTCAGAGATTAACATTTTAGCAAACTGTATAGTAATTTGCCTCAAGATCTGATTATGTATCATTCTGAAATGAGTGACACGCTTGATATTCATTTTCTCAGAATGTTTTGATGCTTAACAACACTGTTCCTGATTCTAAATACATCTTCAATTTCTCAATATTATACTATAATGTGAAACTAGAGAATCATAATCATTTTAGATTTGTATCTGTAACCAAACACCTCACCTGTCCACTCTCCGCAGCCACTCGCTGGGCAGCCTCCCGGGCAATGGCCTTGGCCATGTTGTCGGGGATGAGTGTGCCTCTGGGCTGAGGGAGAATTCTCTGGGGAGATGGTGAGCGCCGGTTTGGACAAGGCGGGGCCTCCAGGTAGTGTCCATGTGGCAGGGCAGGAGGCAGGGCAGGAGGCAAGCCAGAAGGAGAACAGACAGTCTCCCATGGTTGGGGTGGACCAGTGGCAGGATGAAGCATGCCTGGCCCCTGCTCTTTGGTTTCCAGCTCTCTGGCACTTAGTGGTCTCTGGGGCTGGGGAAGAGACAGCTGTGGAATATGGGGCTGCGGCATTGGAATGGTGGGCTGGGGGATTGGAATAGTGGGCTGGGGCTGGGGAAAGGGGTGAGTGGGTAGAGCCTGGAGGTGTGGAGGAGATGGTTGATTGGGATGTAGCATGGGATGAGGCTGTAGATGAGAAGATGGCAGATTTTTGTGGATTGGGAGTGGCTGGAGATGGCCATGTGGTTGAGGTGGGCATGTGTGTAGGGGAAGAGGCTGGATTGAGGGTGGGAGGGCAGGGCGTGGCGGAATGGGCTGGGGTGGTTGGTGTGGAAGAGAGGCCTGAATGTGGTGAGGTGGTGGGAGGGCCTGAGGAGGAGGCACAAGCAGGTTACTAGGAATGACAGCGACATGGGAGTCCTGCGATTCCCCTTGTGCTGATAAGGTCCTGACCACCACCTCATGAGCCTCCAAACAGGTCAGACGGTTCAGCTCCACAGTTGTAAAATCTGCCAGTGGGTACAACACCTCAGCAATCTAAAAGTAATTATAAATCACAAACCGTTTATCAGAAATTAACTACAAATATCAGAACTACAATAATATATTAATATATATATTCAACAACACAGATGTTGGTTTTATATACATATA
>JBBMFX010000021.1:8044584-8058816 GCA_037832545.1 Rhabdalestes septentrionalis
CCTGTGTGTGTGTGTGTGTGTGTTCAATTACCACAATGTAGATAAGAAACATACTTTAACCAGCCCTGTGATTCTGCTAACAAGCCAAACCGGTTAGAGTATGCTAGGACGCAAGTTAATTCCCCTGACCTATTACTAGTCCCATATCCTACATTTTGCAATTTATTTTTTCCCTGTTCATTTGTACATGACCGCTTTTCTAATCTAGCCAGTCCAGACCAAAACACTCTTTCTAGCTTTGGCATTAATGGACGAAGCTAAACAGCTGCAGGTATAAGCTTTTGGTTTGGTAATGTCACAAAGAATTCAATCAAAACACGCTGTTCTTGCAGCTTCTTTCCTTGTTTGGACAGTAGGGAGAGAGAAGTAAATAGTATGTTTCAAAACTTTAACACGGTAAAGTACTACATTAGACTCTTTGGGTTTCTATGATATGGGACTCTACAGCATTTGGCATTTGAATGAAGCAGGAAAAGGGATGATTTTTTTTCAAAACAAAAATAAAGTCATGAGGGATTTTTTAGGTTCTCTCCATGAAAAGACATATACCTGCATTCTGTCCGTATGGTTCTGTTTAAGCACAAAAGGAAAAACATAAATCAGAATGGTAGTGGTCAGAAATTAAATATCTAATGCAAACTAAACACAAAATATTTACAGTGAAAAAACGATGTAATGAACTCATTTAAATGTGTACATTTCCACATGCATAAAAAAAGGTATGTCAACACAGTTATGTTCTTCAATTTATTTACTTTTGCAATAGATTTTGCAAAAATAATATATTTAATCAGTGTGGAAAATGATGTGCACATCTGAATTGAATAAGTTCAGTACATTTTTTTTTTTTGTGGGGGAAAAAATCGACACAGAAAAACAACACAAATCTTCAAAGAAACTCAATGCAAATGGGAGGGTGTTCATGAGTAATAGGGGCCATCATATATGCTAAGTTCTACTTTCAGTTAAGGTCCTTTCGGCTTCTAGACATTTTGTATTGTCTCATTTCACTAAAGCACTTCCTACAGTTCCGCACCTATATTGACACACTAAAAATACCTGTCAGGGAGACCCACTGTTGTTAGTCATTTCATTTGAATTGGTGATCTTTATTTTCTTTTTTAATAGGCTCTACTGACCAGGTCAGAGGACAGAGAATGGACAGGGCTTCTTACCTCTAGCAAGTGGACCGTTCCCTCATGCTCTTTATCAGCCTCAACCTGAGCCTAAAGACAAGACACATTAGTCAGGAGTACTGATGCTCAGCTTTATTGTTGACTTAAAAACAAATGTTCCAAAATTGCTTCTTTAGCTCCATCTAGAACCTTTCAGTGAATGGTTCTTAAAGCACTATATTCTCTAAATGAAATGTAGGAGTGAAATGTTGGCTACCAATAAAAGGTATCTTCCAGAACTGTACATTCAAAGTGTATATATTGCCAGCTAATTAGGGGGGTTATGGTTAATGGGACCAATACAATACATCTCCCTGAATTAAATGCAATTACCCTTAAATATTTAAATTGTAATCTTTATCTTTAAGATGTGTATAATACTAAAGAATACTGATCCATAATCAGTAATAATGTTTCACAATTTTAATGACAAAAACTACAAAAATAGTATAGAAAGTTTAAGAACATTTCTACATGTTCATATGAAACATGTATCCTGTGTAGGTGATTTTGTATGGTGAGGCTGCCTCCAAGAAGACGTGCAGTAGTGCTGTATCTGCTGTAATAGATTTGTTTGCCTGTCACAGCTCCTCTTTGAAGACCACACAGACACAGTGGAAAATCAACACATCTCTGAGGGCCAAACTACAGTAGGCACTTCTCTGACAGCATTTTATCTATGACCAAACTTTTTAAATATCTGTGTATCTCTTTAACAGTGGCCTGACACACTCAAGAACACAATGTTCTAACAAAGACTGAAGGAAAACTGATCGTTGTTGTGTGGTACTATCCATACTTTATTGTTTAGCTTATACAGCAGTTACTGTACATACAGTACAGTAGCTTGTATTGGAGGTCCCTCTGCACTTTTTTCTTCTATAATTCTTTAGAACATCGATTGCTGTATATTTCAGGGGAAATGAGCATGAAAACAAGTTTTTGTTTTTACAATTGTGCACCATTTTTGATATTGCTTTACTGTGGCACTGCCATATGTATAGAAGTGAATTGTTTTCTTGCAAGGGGTCCTCATTCCTCTATTTTCAAATTGAATGGATCACTAGCAACACAACAGATTTCACAATCTAAAAGTCAACAGCGTACTAGTTAATCTAAGAAGATTTACAGACAATTTATTCTCCTTCACATTGTCCATCTATTTTATTATGCCCACTTACCATGTAAGTGCCCTTTGTATTTGATCAGTTTCTTTGCATCATAGCCTGCTTTACACCATTCATCAGTGGTCAGGACCCCACAGGACCAGCATCGCAGTGTTTGAAAACTCGATCTACAGTGTGTGTGTGGTTGTGTGTGTGTGTGTGTGTGTGTGTTTGTGTGTGTAACCTTTTGCAGAAGTTGGATCTCCTGCTGTTTGGAGCTAAGTACAGCCAGGGCCTGTTCATGCTCTGCCTCCAGCTGCTGCTTCTGCTCTGCAGCCTCTTGCATATGCTGAGACAGAGAGAGAAAGAGAGACAGAGAGACAAAGAGAAAGACAGAAATAGAGAGAGAGAATCAGAGAGAGAGAGAGAGAGAGAGAGAGAAAAAGAGTGAGAGAGAGAGAAATGGAGCAAGTGAGTCAGGATGATTTTTTGCAAAGAGGCACAAAAAAATCCTTATCCTGCATAGATGAATGTTGCAGCAGTGCATTTATCATTGTCATAACTTGCTGATTTCTGACCAAGCAGGGATTAAAAAGTTGTTTAAATTCTATTCCAACAATGAACGCTGTGCATGAGGCACAACTTTGACAACAACTATATACGACACTGACGCATTCCGCATAAACCAATAGTTTATTTTATTCAGTGAGAGTGCAGAATAAGAAGACAAGCGCAATATTAACTAATTGTAAATGCAAAATGTCAGCAAATGCAGTGGCCTCTGTAGCGTCAGGTTTCATTATATCAACTTCCACCCTTTCCAGAACAGGGTAAACCTGGACGGATAGTGGAGTACATCAAATGTGTTGTAAGGCTTAGATGCATAAAGCTGCTTAAAAGGTCTGACTTATCCATTTTTTTCCCCTCTCTGAGAGAAGCAAAGCCTCTTTTCTACCCTTTGAATTTCTTGGAGGTGTCCAGGACACACACAGTGGTTTGCATAATCACTAAGGGGCTTTGGCTGCACTCTTACTGAGGAGTGACAAGATTCACAGTGTTCAGGAACAGTTGCACTTGCTTTGTCAATTTAACTGCATAGCTAGTTAAGCATATGCAGCGAATAACATACTCCACTGAATTTAACTGGGGGTATATTAAGTATTATAGAGACTGAATACTACTTTATATAGTAAGAGTTTTAATATTAGCCATAATTAATCACATAAGAATGAATTAATCGGTTAATTTAGCAAACCCCTGAAAATATCCTGCATACTGCAGACAACAGACTGCATAGTAGTGAGAAGATAATTGAGCAAGGCTAGAATACAATTTCTTCTCCCCTTCTCCAACCTCAAAGTTGTCTCTTTTCATTATTAGATGTATTAAATAGCCAGTAATGACCACCACAAGAAGGCTAAATTCCTCGCTTCATTTTTTAGATGTCAAAAATCAATTTCATGCTATGAGGTGGTTTTCTTTGGCAAGACATATTTGGCACAAATAAAAGCAATATAAAAGAGCAAATGATCTCTGCTATGACAGGTTTATGGACTGGTCATGTCTGTTACTTTGTAGGGTTCAATTAGGGTATTACCGAGAAAGTTGTAACATAGTATTTTGTAATAGCCTGAACTAATTCTATAAGCTATCACCTGAACATTGTTATTCATAGTCTAGTCCACAGGAATACAACATATGCCCAGGTAAGCATGTGTCCAACAATTTTACTCAAACACGCCCACTAAACCTGTTAACAGATGAGTGCAGTCAGGTACAATGAAGCACGTAAATCAACAAAATGTGTGGGCTCTGGCCTTCCACACCTAGAGAAGAGCGCATCTTTCCTAGTTCATCCACCTGTCACATTAACAGTTTATATCCAGTAGTGTAAATATTCAACTAGAAAAACTTCTAGTTTCTATGTGCATGATGGATACATTAGAATGAGTTAAGATTAAATACTTCTGTAAATGCCAAAGTGAAGACTTTCCACCTTTAGAACGTGCTCAATGTTGTCCAGTTTATCCTGGAGCTCAGTCTTCTCCTGCCTTGCCAAATCCCTCTCCTGGCTTACAGAATCAAACGTCTCTCTGAGTTGCTCATAGTCTGACTTCACCTTCAGAGAGAGAGAGAGAGAGAGAGAGATATAGAGATATTGAATGATTGAAATTAGAGTTCTCTACACAATTCTTATTAGTATTTTTAAGTAAATTCAGTATTAAGTGTCTATTTCTCTAAGGCATAGGAATTCTGATCATATTTGCTTAAATAAGCTTTTTAGTGATGGATCAGAGAAATTACTGTTGGGGAGCTTGTATATATTAGATGGTGTGGAGTTGCACTTCAGAGGGAAGAGAGAACCAATTGTGACAACACTGTTGACTCAGCTTTTTTCACTCTTATTTCATGCATCATGGGAAAATACTGTAACAACAAGAAGCCAATGCACAGCTTCTGGGATGAATGCATAATTTTTTCATAAAAGTGCATTAATATTACTTCAAATTCATTTCATTTTTATGTGCAGTGAACACCCTAAAGGAATTTGTGTTTTTTTAAACCAAAACTAGCTTCCATATGTCTACGCTAGGACAATGTTTAGTGACACAATGTTGACACTTCACAACTGATGCTTCCATGATTTTAGGTTGTAGTACTTCAAAAACAAGGTTTGTATAACCAGAAATGTCTTGGGCAAAGGCTGCATTGCTATTTGTAAACACTCTGATTAACAGTGATGCCAAGTGTAGCAGTGGTAAACACACTGAATGCAGTGGTAAAATTGGGGGTTGTTTGGTGGCAGCCTCTGTGGTTTTCATGGTTGCCATGGGTGCATGTGAGCATGTGAAAGAGAATCATAACTTCTTCTATAACCCCTGATTCATAGGTCTGAGTATCCTGGCCCAACATACCCTTGGCTGTATATCCAGAGTATGAACACAGCCCATCTATTCAGCTGCCTTCAGGTGCATCAATTGCTGACAAATATTAAAAACATGTTTCTGTATGATCTTCATTGAAAAGCACTGCCAGGAGATTGGGAAACTCTGGAGATTTTCAGGAAACTATTGCATTCCCTAATGCAGTCCTGAGAGCCCCATTCCCCACATAGAGAAGACATCATTACTGCAGTAAAGTGGGGGGGCTAATTTCCTACTAATACACTTAGTTTAATGGGAAACAGGTGTCTTCAGATCAATGAAAAACCTAGCAGGCACCAAAAAAGTTATTAGAGTGATGCCGTAGAAGAACCACTTTGGTCCATAAAGACTCATGTTTGATGAAGAAATTTTGGAGCATGTAAACATGTTAAATGCTTAAAGATATCCACATAATGCAGGGGTGGGCAAACTATGGCCCGCGGGCCACATCCGGCCTGTTGGTTTTTTAAATCCGGCCCATCGAAGACCGGTGTCTCAACCGTGTCTCAGGGGCGGGAACGGGCAGGACCGAGCACGCAGTATAATTTACTCAAAAAAAGTGCGGGCAGCCGTACCGCTTACAGCCACGAGAATTCCGGTTCTTTTGGTTCAGCTCCCAAAGAAGAGCGGATTCTTTCAGCTCCCAAAGGGCTCTTAGTTTATAATCACCTGTGGCCTCATATTTCAGCATAACTTGGCAAATCTGCATGTTTTGTGTGTTGATAAACCCTTATATTGTTTTGCAGTTGCTCTTAGATTCTTTTACAGTTGACCTGTATATCAATTCATGGATTTAATGGATTGTTGGCTGTTTTGTTTTCTTATTATGATATTTGTGATTGACACTATTCAGTTTATTCAGTTGTCGGTCTTTAGCAAATCTGAGTCTAAATTTAAAAAACATTTTATAGGATTATTTTCCCCTTCGACCTACACCACAATTAATAGCAAGTACATAAATATTCACTGAATGTTCTTATAATTCTGATTATCAGTAGCGGCTTATCAAAGTATAAAATCTACTGCTTTTTGCAGTGGGAGAACATTTATATTGAGCAGAATTAAGTTATCATTGTTTCGACCCTCCAACACAGATCAGATTTTTCATGTAGACCCCTGCAGCAATTAATTGCCCAGCCCTGACATAATGCAAATGTCCTTTACTAGTTTAAGTGTTTTACTTAGAATATATTTCTAAGCCTTAAAATCAATCCACTGGAAAATATTTCAGGGAACCATAACTGGTTCTTCTATGTCATCAATCAAAGAACCCTTGTACCACCTTCATTTCACAATCACATAAACTCAGACTAATTGTATTCTTTCAAATCCTATCTGATTTATTTCCTTAATTATAGGCCTACCTCTGCCATCAAAAGTTTCTCCTGATTTCTGTTCAGGCTGTGGAGCAGCATCACTCAGAGCATGCATATACACCCTATCATTTATTGCCATATATTTCATCAAAGTAGGCCTGGCAAAATGTAAGGGCTCATATCGCATCTCATATCGATTTGAGACTAGAAGATGAGAAAGTGCCCAGGCTGATGTCAGAGTGTGTGACAACCATAGATGTCCTTCCTCAGGAAACTAACCCACTCTGCTCAACCTTGTTAACACCTCATGTTCTGCAAAACAAGCCTTTGATCGTGGAGGGCCCGGGCAGTGGGCATCTCTACTGGGTGCCACTACCTGATTAAACAGAAAGCTTTTTATCTCAGATGCTCATCTAGGGTTGGGACAGATGGTTCCTTTATGTTGGGCAAGGCGAGTGGGAAGGCAGGCCGGGAGTTGTGTCGAGAGAGAGAGAGAGAGAGAGCGAGAGAGAGAGAGAGAGAGAGAGAGAGAGACAGCCAAGCTGTGTGCCCAGGCCGCTTGGCAAAAAACACCAGTGAAAATGACACCATTAGCGGCAGACGTCCCAGTCTGCCACTCTCAGCAGTGCTACACCAGGACCATATCCACTCCCTCAGTGGGAAACACTTAACCCAAGCTGGGATCAGTGACAGCACATGTTCTGATACTGTTGTTATGGTGTCACAAATCCAGTGAAAATTAATCGTTCCAACAGATGCTTAGTCTAAATTTAAAATTATAGGGAAAACTTTAATTGGTCTAGAGCTCTGAAATTGTTATAAAAGATTAATTTTACTTAAAATTTTACTTTCAGCCTTAGTTTCAAACAGGCTTCTTTAAAGGTCCATGCACCCAAATGGGAACCAAGGGTATTTTTACAATGGACATTCCCAAATGCATATGAGCTGTAGTTCACTCACAACTTAACTGAGTTGAGTCTTTTCAAATCAGGCAGGGATCGCAGTGGTTCATGGAGTGATAGCAACAGACTAATGCAGTAGAAGCTGAGAAGAATCATAGAGCCACATGCAGACTAATTAACCGGCCACTGATCCAATGGCTGGGGCTATCAGCTCTTACCTGCTCATACTGCACTGCCTTCAGGTTGTGGCTGAACAACTCAAGGTTGAGGCGGTTCCTCTCCTGTAAAACATCTTGTAGCTCATTCTTCTGTCAGACAGAAAAAGGGAAATGTTAAAACAGAAGAAAATAAGCATAAAATTGTACATGCATTCAGCAATGAGCGACAGTGGTACTGATAATGACATCACACATATGGGCAAATACATTGTGGCAGGCGACCATATGGCCTTGAACTGCTCAGTAGACAGCACAAATACGGATTAGGCAGTTCCCCTCACCATTGAAGATTCATATTTTTGTTTGTACTAAAGTGTTGGCACCCTTGAAAAAAAGTTTTTGCCTTGGCTTGAATATCTAGATTTAGTTTAATTTAGTTTAGTTTAATTCATCTTTCATTAGGAAGCCACCTCATTCCAGGTCAATAAATATTGGTGTTATAATTATTAAACAGATGAACAGTATTCAGTCAACAAAAATTGTTTTGTTTTTTTTTTTCTCACATTTTTCGCATTAATAATGATTCAGGTCCATTTATCATAATTTTCCATTTTTTTAATAGAAAAAAATGATCTTTGCAAACAGAAATACATTACATGGTGCATAGTTAGCATAACGTCAGGCTGAAATTTAGCTTCTGTTACAACAGAAGTTTTATTTAAAATCCACCAAGTTAAAATGTAGCATCATTGGTACGGTTTTATGCCAAAAAAATACTGAAGAATTGTTTTAGCAACATCTATTCAAATAACTGTCAAGGCATCAGTTTGTGAGTTAATTAGGTCTGTTAGGAGTGTCCATCAAGACGAAATGTAAAGTGCATGTGATTCAAAGTGTGACGACACATGATGTGATGCAATGAGACGCAACAGTACAGTTCACAGATCATACTGGACAATAAGCTATTCTTGGCTGACGTATTGCAAGCTAGCTGTTGATAATAATTAATAGGACACACTGTAATACAGCACAGATAAGCTTTCCTCCAGGGCTCAAATCCCTTTAGTATGCACAAGCTACAAATGAGCCCCACTTTGTCACCCTTCATTTAATGTACCGCAAGAGCTATTAAAAGTGGCACTCTCTGCCGTCTGGCATGATGCACATCTTACACCGCCTAACACACACACATACATCTGCAAATTAATCAACAGAAACATCAAGGAAAATAGCAGCATCCAGTCCTAACCAAAAAGCAGGACTAAAATTGTTGGTAGACCTTTTTAATGGAGTTGTGGCCATTTTCTATGCATCCTTTGCCGATTAAACTTCGGTAAAAATGGCATTTTAAAGCAGTCTTGTAGTTCATGTGAAAATAAAACGTGCTCAGTTCAAACAGATGGTGAAAGAACGAGGCAGTACTGCCGGTGAGCACGGCTGTTTTTAACTAATCTATTGCTGTGTGTGCCACTCAAAATAACTGAAAAAATCGAATCCTTCAGAATGAACAAGAAAAATCCATCTGCATCAATATTTGTGTGACAAGAGGACCTGTGTGGCTCTAACATAAAGAGCACAGGCAAATTATTACCATGCTAAAGCATAGAAAGAGATATATGTGTGCTGACATAAAAGGATCACAACTACCTTGCAAAAAATTAAAAACTGAACTGCAGGTGAAAACATGAGTTAATGTTTCAGAGGAACTTGCTGTGCAGCAGTAAATGGTTATGCAATTGTTCTGAGTGCCACTCCCAGGCCTGTGGCTCTGGCTAAGCATTCTGTCCCCTCCTGACTAGTTCCAATGTCAAAGTGCATCAGGTACCAAGTCTGCTTGTTGGCCTTTCTGTCAGAAAGACTGTCTGTCACAGCCAACAGAGCTGCACACCAGGGCACTGAACACTACATCACCTGCAACTGGTGGCATGTATGATTCTCCTGTGAGACCTCTTATATGTTTTAATGCAGTTGGGACCATTTCGGCCATCATGTTTCATTTCATCAAGCCATTGCATTTTTACTTGTGCAAGTGAAGTTTGTGGAGACCTTGGACCTGGACATTTATGCCATTACCCTTATCCCATACCATAGGAAAACTAACACATATAACGGTCTGTTGCTATGTAGCATATCATTCTTTTCATTTTAATTAGATACTAAAGCGTTTTTGTCTGTCTTCCACCCCAGACAATAATGACCTAATTACATTTTTAGTGTGCACCAAAATATCATATAGAAATATGTAAATGTAAATCAAGTGTAATCTTTCCATTAAAGCAAAGCTTTTCAAAATGTTTAAAAATGCTGTATTCTGTCCCTATTTTTGAGGAATTTTATCTCACACATTTGACCTATACACTCTTGTTTACATCTATAATTATCAGCCATTGCAGGAATTTGGTAAATATTACCTGATCAGTAGTTCACTTCTTAAGTTTTGCACTAGAGTGCCAAATATAATGCAGCTAGTAAGCAACTGAAGCTTAAACACCACTAATTAACACAATGTAAAAATATTCCTCAAATCACATCTATAGAAGTACATTTAGTGGTTCCAAATTGGATCAGTGCTTCCATGCGTATGTGAATCATGCACTAAGGCGGTGGATGAAAAGACAGGCTGGAGGAAAGATGGGGGGCAAAGGCACATGATGGGACTGATTCAAACTGACACCGCTGTCTGATCTTTAGCCCCAAGTTTGGCCCATGATCCTGCAGCTGCTCATGAAGGCTTTACTCAGCCTTTCCCAACATTCATAGAAATGGGGCGCTTCACATGGGCTTCTACAGCTGTTTCATAGATATGTACTGACTGCGTGGGCGTTGTTATACAAGCACAGAAATGGAACAAGGGGGAAAGGAGAGGGGGTGTGCGCTTAAGGAAAAAATGGGTAGAGAGAAAAGTAGAGAGACAAGGAGCAGGGGGAGGATTTGAAGGCTTCAGGAACCTTTACTAAAAGTGATGAAGTCACTCCCCTGAAAACATTTGGACACTAGTAGCTCTACATACTTCAAATGCAGTACATCACTGCCTGATTATGCCTCCCTCTCTTCATCTGCACGTTTCTTAACAGAGGTCAAGAGTTACGCCTCTCTAGGCCTTCCAGCAGAGGCAAACATACAGTAAGCTGCCTTCAACCACCTGAGAACTCAACAGCGACAAAATCACAAAATGTGTCAATATATAGCCTCCCCCTTGTCCTCATCGTTCTGCATATAAACCAGTACCTGTACTTCCCAATCCTCATTCTGGAGTTCCCCTACCCAACGTATTTTGGCACCCATGATATTCGAACAACTTGCTCCAATAAATCAGCTAATTAACTGCTTGAATTGATGGCAAGAAATAACAATTAGGTTTTCTATAAGCATATATGGTTAAAGTGCATCTAGAACGTGCCTTCTCTTAACAATATAATCATAAAAATGTCATTATTATCCCACTTATATGTGAACACTCAAACAGTATATGTGTATTTGCTTAACAGCCCACACTCCCACACATGTCCATAAATAAAACACGTTTTCTCTGGGTCATGTAAGCCCATTTTTTTCCACATATTCAGAGACACAAATGTCAGCATTTTCCATGTTCATTCTTAACCATATTTTGCAAAATGTCCTAATATATTGCTCACAGCTAGACTTATGATAGGTTTTGTGCTAAATATGATTTAAAATGCATTTTACTTTGACAGTGCAAAGTGTTTTTTGGATTAAACAATAAAACAATGAGATTTCAACTATCTGCGCTATAGCTCTTCTCTGGAGTGAGTCTGTACAATAATATATATATTCTTCACAATTTCAATTCTAACACCAAAGGCTGTATTGTTTGTTTTAAGGTTTTATTTCGATTTATTGCCAGCAAGTGCTGATATTATATCTAAGTAATCAAAATGTATTTAGGGAATGGCAAAGATTCACTTATATCCATCTGCAGAAGACACACTGCTAATACATTTTACAATGGAAATGATTCATTTTGCTCAACAATGACTAGACAAGGTGCAGCGCAGTGCTGCCTGGATCACTGAAAGTTAGATGCACTGACCAAGGCTTGTCAGATTAGGATGCCGGATACTAGCATTCCTTTGGTCTGAAATTCCATTTTTTTTTACCAAAGGATACAAATTCCAGGAGAGGGAATCCTAGTCCTTGAGGACCAGCATCCATTTTGGTCCAAACTATCTAAATGTGGACCAAAGTAACCAGAGCCATGTTCTAAATAAAATCCCACAGACTAATTCAATTCCTGAGAGCAGGTGGTTTTTATAACTGCTTGCTCAGTTTTTGCCTTGCATTTGCAGATGCCTACAACTAACAGTTAAGAGCAGAACATTCCATTCCACTCATTAGTTGGAAATAAATCAACTGAGATAAGCAGGGACTTTAAATCCACATGGTGATACAAGTTGCATTAAGATATGCAAGCTGCCTGTGAGAACAAAGGCAAAAAGCAAACATATGAGCATAACATTAATGAGGTGTGTATGAAAGAAGTCCTTCAAAAAGAACTGATGAAGATTCGGTCTTTCCCGTTAACTACCCAGAATATCTCCAACAGTGAGATATGGTGCTGAGAAAACATACCCTTGAGTGAACTACAGACAGAGCAGATGTCTTATTTCGCATTTTGATAGGGTCATTGACAAGTCATAATGTAGAAGTGAAATCTAACTGATGCACTGGCTCTCTAGGGTGATGACTTTCTCTGACTGAGGATTAATTAGTGTGCCCACCATGGTGCTATGAAGCTGACTCCCAAATCATAAGCAAAACACCTATACATCACACTGAACATTTGAGAAACATACAAGGGAAAAGGACATACTGGTCGATTTCTTTGTCTTCTACTAGTTATGTTAGAGGGTAATCTAATGTGTAAGATCTTCCCACAAGTTCCTGACGACCTAGCTGAATCTACATAGATTCCACACAGATCCCACAGATAATAAAATATTTTTGTTCTCAGGAACCATTATGTTTCTCTGAAGTAAACACAGAATATAGTAAAAAGGATGTGTGATGTTCACATTAGAATTCATTGACTTGAATCACAGATTCTATTTGCTGTAATAGTGTTCTGTATATTGTGTCTGATTTTCCAGGGTAGGCAATAGTGATTAGGAGACCACACAGCATAAGAAAGTTAATGTCAAATTAGCACACGCTCGCAACATGCCCAGCAGCTGCAGATTTGCAGCTGAGGTACAGAAGCACTTCATGTAGGTATAAATGACATAGGGTTGACTTGAGGTCACCAAGGCCACAGCCGGTTTGTTCAAAATTCACAGCATGGGCAAGACAAAGCTCTGCTTGTGTTACATAACAGCAAATTCCCAGAGTGCCCTCTGCCTAGACAATCTCTGATATCAAGTTGCCATTGGCTCACAACACATTCATGCCACAGCTCTTTCCATGTCTGTTTGTAAGCTACCTCACAGGCATAAAGGGGATTAAGGGGCTAAAGTAGGTTCTCTATGATTCGTTACATTTCAAAGAGTGCAATGGAAAGAAATTAAACAAATTATTTTTTAGAATAATGCTTAGAGATAGGACAGTACTGGAGTGTCAGAAGGGTACAAAGGCAGAATGACTGATTCCCTATTTTAATGAATTCTTAATGCATCTCTGCAAATATTTGAAGGGGGAATAGGCTGAGAGATAACAGATCGGTCTGACAAGGTGAGGCTGGCAAATACACAGTTTTCCCCCTCCGATATCAATGCAGCACAATGCAGAGATACTGCAGTCATGCAGGAATAAAGGGTTTATGCCTTATGAAGAAAGCTGGCATGTGCCCAGCACCAGTTTCAAAATTTGGCATTTGTATAAATGTTTTGAGCGTTTACTAGTGTTTCCACACCTTCCAACATCCTGCCTCTCTCAGCATGCGTCATAGAGGTGAGGCAGTAAGCCCATGTGCTGTTCCGAAATGCCCAGGAACAGAGTGAGAGAGACCCTCTGCAAATTGCCAAGATCTTCAGTCCAAGTGGGTCACAAACTGTCTCTCTACTGAGCCAGGAAGCAAGTCAGCATGGCTGCTACTCACACAAACATAAAAGTTTGTGGAAATAGGCTAAACATTAGAAAGAAACATCCATTTATGAGTTAAATTCCATATTTCTCTCTAAAGAGCTGGATATATTTATGAGCACACACACATGAGTTGCTTCAGAAATCCTTTCTGACTCAAGACACATGCTTTTATCACTGAGTAAATGACACATGAGCCAATTGCTGGTGCTGTCGGACACAATGGAAACCAGAAATTTGCTCAAGGATTCTTCTCTACATGATTATTACCTTCAGTGTATAAGGGATTAGATCTGTATTACAGCTGAAACGCGCAGCAAACACACAAACGAGCTGCAAACACACAAACGCGCAGCAAACACACAAACGCGCAGCAAACACAGAAACACGAAGAAAACACAGAAACGCGCAGCAAACACACAAATGCGCAGCAAACACACGAACACGCTGCAAATAGCAGGGACCACAACGGAAATGTTTCAGGCGGACCTCAAAAAGTGACGAACCCATCTGGGACCTGATTATTTGCTTTTGGTCAGAGCAGAGGTGTTGTCTGTGAACTTTTTTTGTTTATTTTAACATCCTGATCATACAATTAATTGGTCTATTGGA
>JBBMFX010000021.1:8080368-8097486 GCA_037832545.1 Rhabdalestes septentrionalis
CATCACCACAGCACCAGCTTCCAGGAGTAATGCAGGGACGACACTTTTGCGGGAGTGTGTGTGTGTGGGAGAGAGAGAGAGAGAGAAAGAGAGAGAGAGAGAGAGAGCGCGTGTGTGTGTGCAGCCCACTGCTGCAGCTGGAGAATATCAGTGACGGTGTGAGAGCATCTCCAGGCTGGGAGAGACGGAGCATGGAATTACTCACTCTCTCTTTATCGTGCACATACACACACGCAAATGCAACCTCCCAGACACACGCGCATGCCCACTGCCCTTTTCTCTCAACCTCATGCTTTATGCACACGCACGCCCCTCTCCCCAGCTCTTGCCATATGCACGCTCAAGCTGGAAGAAGCTGGAATGCATGAGCCCTTACATCATTAATAAGCTGACCCGGAATACAGTATTTAATTAACCGACTGTCCTTCTACTTGACACAGTCCAGCAACACCCCAAAGAACGACACAACAGCAAACTCTCTACCTCACTGCATCTCTCCTGCTGTCATTTAAGTCCATACATCAGCCAGCAAACCAGCACACCTCACTGTAAAAAGCAGAGATTCCTTTTCTGTTACATTTTGCACACTGTACATATACTGTGTCTGTTTGTAATGTCAGTTTGTATTGTTTGTCATTTTTTCTCTCTGTATTATATTACCTTAGTTTAGCCTTTCCAAATGTACATATCTTTAACCATATATGTGACAAAAATGGTGCTGAATCTTGAATCTTAAGGACACAGGAGAAAGGGGAAGATTTTCATGGCAATCAGTTTCTACTCTTCTTCCTACCCACCTTGTAGGGCCATGTGAAAACAAGACACCAAAACTGAACGGGGTGAAGCTTTAAAACATCACATTGAATCCATTGTTTATATATACTAAATATTTTGTAGATAGCTGCAAAATCCAGAAGGTCCCTCAGCACAGACTTGAATTTTTATATTTGAATGTACTGATTGTATAAGCATAATGCGATGAAAATATTTATTTGGATTAAACGTATGAAAAATTTGTCCCTTTCTATTTCATTAGCAGAATGTCTCAAAAAATTACAAAATCATATATGCTGGATTTTTAAAGCGTTTCTTTAAAAAATATCATAATGACACATAATTGAAATCTGATTTTGTTGTTTAATCAGTAAAATACTACACACAGCTTTTATTAGTACAAACTCTAGCATCTATGAGTAATGTATTAAATGACAGGCCTATATTAAGTCAGGTTATAGCAGCAGCTTAACTAATTTGGAAAAACATTATTTATATTCTATTTCTATTTGTCCATTAGTCTAATTGTGCACTCTGTGTAAAGGGCAGCTGTAAGAGGGGTCTTAAAAAAGCAAGGGAAAAAAGTTATGGAGGTCATGAGTAATGCTATTCCCCAGCCTGTGGCCAAGCACTACAAGACTTATTCACTTTGAATATCACTCTGGATTTAGAAACCTCCAGTATAGGATTAAGAAATATGGAAGAATGAGACTTGTTTGAGTGTAATCTGTCTTATTTGTGTGCCTGTCACAGAGAATAAAGGCACAGTGATATACAGTGAATATTATATATATGCTCTTGCATCTGTGGAATCTTTGTCATTGAGCTGATCTCAGCCAGACCACTGAACCTCAGATCACTTCTAGTGTTTATCACAGTGCATCAGAGATTTGAATGGACACAGTGGTATTAAGAGGGATTACTTAGGCAGAGCAGCAGGTGCGGCCGGACCATTAGTCGCTCTTTGTGCTGAAAAAAAAGCTTTGTTAAAAAAAGGGAAAAAATTCAGCTGGGAACATTACAATCTCCTCTCTTCTGTTGCCTGGCAACCTCAGCAGCTCCTGTAGTGCCACCGCCCCTCCCACCCCTCCCACCCCAACACACACACACACACACACACGCACACGTACACGCACACGCACACACACGCACACACACAAACACACACACACACCGGCTCTACAAATGCATCAGTTTAAGATGCCATGTGAAGTCTTAAGAGATGGAACCAGTTCTACAATTCACAAAGTAACATCCTGATTGGATGGAACACTGCAACCACACCTGCTGTCCACATATCACAAGACAGAGCCACGCCTTTCATTGGATGACTGGGAGAGTTACCCTTGGAGTTTGCACTTTGATTGGTAGGTGACGGCTTCCTGGCTGTGAGCAGAATGCTAACAAGATTGCTAGTGCCATCTTCTGTTCAAAAATCGTATTACTTCAAAAATGGCATTCACTGTCGTTTTAGGAAGGCATACTGCTATCTAGGAAAAGGGATATATATTATATAAACATAATATCACAAGATATGGCTCAACATGTTTTTTTTTTCATATATCTGATAAGTTAGAATGAATGAAGGAGAACCAATGATGACACATTGTTCTCTTACACAGAGGGTATCCATGAGGTGTAACTGTCTGAGCACTTGACCTATCATGTTGGCCCAAGAAAAAAACCCTTCTTTGCCACACAAAGCATAATTGGTCTCACTCTCTGGGAGTGTAGTATGGGCCTGCCTTTCTTACTTATCACTCATTTGATGCCAATGCAGGCATAATTGGTTTGGCCATTGGCATTCTCCTCCAGTGTCAAGCTGTCCACACACACACTGCATTAGTATAGGTGGCACTTCCGGTCAAAGGAAGTATAAGCAAACCATCACACACCTAGCATTTGATGGGACCTGGGGGAGTCAGAGTTAGTATGTGGAACTGGACATAACAGAATTAGGGAGAAATCCAGGAAAAGCTATTAGTAGTATTTGACATTTCACACTCATTTCATTGTAACAGGTCTGATGCACACAGAAATACACAGTTGGTCAAGGATGGACTCAGAAAAGACTACTATGACATTTCATGATGTATATCATATTAAATATTATTCAACACTACTGCTAACTAGAAAAGCACAAAAAGCACATGGTGTAGATAAAGTCTGCCATTTTATTAGTAGCAGTGTGACATAAATCTACACATAAGCACATCTACTTTGTGTGGCAAGTAGTTACTGTTATACTCTAGTAATTATAATTGTTAGATGAGGTATTTGGTGATTTGGGCATATAGTTTGCACAGTGCAAACATTACACTATACATTTTAGGCCAATTACTCTGGTGCAAAACTAAAGAAACAAACCTGAAGCAACAAAAATACCTCAAGCTGATAGACAGCATTTAGAATAAGACTCCCTTTTACGCTCTCCTAGCATTCAAGCCGAATCAGCTAGACTATATGAGAGCTTTTTGCCACAATTATTCAGGCACTTCAACACTCTGCCTTTCCCCTGCTCCCTGATACAGACACCTGAACTTTGAACTGATTTAACTTTGCATTTTACACATTATTCTTTCATGATGCACATGCAGCTACATGCACCAAGCACATCGATGTTACAATTGTGCTTGAGTACTGATTCAGACTTACAGTATTTTATAGTTTTCTATTGACTTATATGGCACTGCTGCTGGCAATATGCACATATAATGGACATATAAATACGTTCCATTCAATAGCTTTTGCACTCAAGTGCAAATTTTTTATGTTATATATTTATATAGAGTTTATATGTTAATATTTTTATTGTGTATGTCTATTCTATGTATAATTTTTTTTTATGTTTTCTTGAGCCCTGTGGAAACATTTCACTGTATAAATGTCAATAACATAGTTGACAAGAAACATTTACTTTGACTTTGAAACCTTGGCCACACCAAATTAGATCTGAAACAAAAGGAGAAAATCTATGTTTTTTGTGAGCAGGCCCCCAAACAGCCTCAGGATTTTTTAATGTCATGCAAGAGAGAGCTAAGTGTTAGATTCCAGAATGTACCATCCATGCAGGGAAACACAAAGCAGAAAACCAGTTTCCATTCTAGCTATGGGAAGCTCGATAATAATACACAATGTCTGTGTGAAAACATATTTTCACCGAACAGCAGTCCATCACTGTATGGTGATTTTCTTTGCTTTAGTACACCAGCTAAATCTGTTAATTAAGTGATTAGCTGAATCATGTGTGTTTGAGCTGGGAAATCATTAGGCTGTACAGAAACCCTGCTGGCAGTTCATTGACAAAGTGTACATGCACGTCTTCCTTTTTCGTCTTTTGGATAGAAAGTAAACATTTGGAGTTTACATCACGATCACTGTAAACAAAATAAAGTCACCAGGTTTCTCTACAGTTCTAACTATATGTTTACATTTATGTTTGCATCTGAAACACTTAATTTAAAAAATAAACTGTGAAATTACCCTTTGTAAGATATGAAAGAATTCACAGCAAAATGTTACACACCCATATCACATTTTCTCACATACAACTTACAGAGTCAGCGTGAGAGAGGTTTGCATAACTGTAGACAGGGAGAGAACTGGAGAACTGGAGCTTCTGACTTATACTAGAAGGACAGACCCCTCTGATTATCTGAGAGATTAATCTAAGGAATAAGAAGGGGGTGGAGAAATGGTGGGATACAAAAAATGCCTCACAGGAAATTGGAGGTAAAATATACATTCATAGGATGTCAGATAAGATCCTGAAGGAGAGCTTCAGGCATGGTCTTCCTCTAAAGTTTTGTAAACCCATAGTAGTAATTTATTTTTCTTATTTGGAGGGTGTATTTGGGGACTGTACATCATCATGTTTGTGTGAGTATGGTTTACCTTTTCTTTGGCCCGAGTGTGACTGGCATTCCGTGCTGCGATGATTGACAGCTGCCTTTGGATCCATAGTAGTTCTGTCTGAGACTGCCTCAGCAGCTCCTCAACATCAAGCTTCTGACCCCGCATCTCCTATAGTGCACATACACACATTCACACACACACACACACACCTGTATGCATCCAAATTCCAAGGAATCCATATCCACAGGCATCCAAATACATCTTTTAGACCCAACAAACTTTCTTCTAGCAAATAACGTACTCCAAACCATGTAGTATAGAGACTTCATTCAGCTTGTAGCCGTTTAGGTAGCATGTGCAGCTTTATCTCCCCCATGCTGGATACGCTTACCCATTCTACTGAGCTACAAAGACTAATATTGTCCAGCCAGTGACAGGCAGCAAAGGGCTCAGGATTATCAATATGTGTGTATTATGTTACATAAGACTCAACACAGGATTACTTGTCAGAGCGTACCAGTGACATGGGCCTGACAGAACATCATAATCAATATCATTCAACACAGTCACACTCACAAGACTTACAAAAACACACTGTGCAGTTTTTTCTCATATGCTTCAGAAAATATGAGTTGAAATCAGGGCAGAGTACTGCAGCAGGTTGGAAGAAAGATACAATATTTGATGTGTTTCCATTCATACACATGGTTTCTGGCTGAAGCAGTAGATCAGCGGTCCCCAACCTTTTTATCACAGCGGACCGTTAAACGCTTGACAATTTCCCGCGGACAGGGGGGGTTTGGGGTGATTGTTGAAAAATTATTTCGTCACGACCCGGTTTAATATAAGAAATCCGGTCATTTTTTTTCAAAAGAAAACATCGTTTAGTCTCTGATAGTAAATAAAAAGGATATACTGTAAGTTTTCTGTGCAGCCCGCGGAACGGTGCCACGTGACCCACGACCCGGTACCGGTCCGCGGCCCGGGGATTGGGGACCGCTGCAGTAGATTAACTCTAATTGCATAATTCACATTAGAAAATGGCTCCAGGCTTACTTTACCTGCTCCACATTTCAAGACTGCCTTCAGACTGTGTAGAAATCGTTAATGTTTATTCATGACTTTTGCTTGCTAGTGCACACAACAGAACATTTGTGCCTAGCTTGTTTGTGTATTCCTGGTAGCCTGACGCCTTTGCTTGCATTTTGGTTTTTCATTCTGTTTGGATTACAGCTTGTATTTGTTTGCCAATTTGTTTGCTTTGGATAACATGACCACCTGACCCCTTCTGCATGTTTTTCATATTTACATTTGGATTACAGACTGGATTCGTCTGTTCAGAACTCAGAGTCTCTACATTTACATCAGTCAGGGGTGCTTCTGTCTCACTCTTGTTTCACCAGAATTAACTGTATTCATTTTAGCACTTATTTAAAGTGCTAATCTGTTAAAACATATAACAATGAATTTACATTTACGGCATTTAGCAGACGCCTTTATCCAAAGCAACTTTAATTCCTAACTACAGTCTCCCTGGAGCAACTTGGGTTTAAGACACTTAATGCTAATGGTCCAGATGCAAGTATCCTACCCACTGAGCTACCTCCACACACAAGGAAGCAGGGATGTTATGGGTAGGATACTTGCATCTGGACAGTTAGCACCATGAGGTTTTAGGTTTGAATCCTACCTCCAGCACCACCACTGGGTCCCTGAGAAAGACACTTAACCCCAAGTTGCCCCAGTCGCAACATGGCACAAAAATGGGCACAGAGTCATCATCTATGCTAGAAGGAAAACTGTCCTCTCATAAACACCAGACTTGATCTCACACTGAACCAGGAATTATGTTACAGTACTGCTGTTCATCTTCATCACCACTAGGGGGGGTAGTTTTTATATTTAAAATAATCCAATGACTTCCTATTTGTAGCACCTACTAAAGACTAGGGTTAGATTGTGGCTTTGTGAAGCACTGTCTATGATAATTCTGCTTTTCGACCAGGATTACTTAGAAAGCAAAAAAGGAATCTTTAAATTCCATATGTCATAAAAGTCTTACAAATCTTACAAAGCAGTGTGTCCTGATTATCATTATAAAATGACAACCTGTCTGCCTATCTATCTTTATATTATATTGCACACATATCTACTATGATCTCCCAGATAAAGCTGCAGCATTGACAAAATCACATAGTTTGTTCATTAATATTTAATGTATCTAAAGAAATTTGTTTGTAAGTAATTAAACACAGAGGTGGTCCTGGGGTCTGTTGGGGCCCCAAGCAATAATTCACTGGGGGGGCCCCCCCTCTAACAAGTTTTTGACCGTAGTTTAAAGAGTCAGCTCTCGTTCGCCATCTAGTGGTGGGCCTGCCCTGCCTGCTGGCAAGATTCACCTCTGATTAAACAAATAGTTAATCCATACATATTTCATGTGACACTTTGCAGAAAATGTCCTCAGTGGTTTGCAAATCAATTTTAACCATGCACTTAAAAAACAAAATCCTTGCAACTGAAATGTTTGCATTACAAGGCCATTGTCAGGAACTGACATGAAAAGACCCAAGTGTGGAGACAAACAGGCAAACATGTTTATTCCATTAAGCACTAGATGTCAAAAAACAAATATGATCAAAACAAGGGTTAATTGCTATGGCAAATAAACTTCAATCATCATACCACAAAAACAAATAGGTTCCAGGATTGTACACTAGCAATTACATCCATAATTCCCAAGTCCTGAGATTAAAAATTCAGGTGAAGTGGATCTAGTCATTTGGAGTCCTTGCTGTGATGAAGGCAAGAGTATGTGAATCAATTATATTTGCTCAATTTTTATGTTATTTTGTTTCTTATAAGTCATTTTATTGTAAATATTGATGTATTTTCTAGTGATTCATCACTTTAATCCATATTTGAAACCTTTTAATCTCCCAGAAACTATATAGTACTTAAGCAATGTTTTGCCAATTTCAAACACCAAACCATATGTAATGCATGAAGAAGAGTAAAGTCGTTTATTGCATGACACATTTAGGATTAGCAGTTCCCCTCTCTGCTGGGACAATGTAATGCTGAGCAGTAAAGTGTCCTGAAAATCAAACTAAAACAACAACAACAAAAAAAGTCGTGTTCACCAAAAGCATTTAAAACTAGATAATTTCACAGTTAACACAAGCTTTTTAAAAAAAATCTAAAACAGTCAATTTGCCATAAGTCATTCCTACTTCTAGTCAGATCATCAAAAATATTTTTATTCTCTGTTCTGCAGCTTACCTGAGAAGTGTGCCAGGGTCTTCTCCTTTGTCTTTGCCTCAGGCCTTCTTTAACCCAGCTCCTCTTCGTTTGGGAGACAGACTGCAGGGTGTGCAGAGCTGTTAAAGGAAGTGTTAGTACAGGCCATGACTGAGATTTTAGCCAAGTACAGTGAAGGGAAGAGAGAGATGCCTACCAGGCTAATAGCACTCCATTTGCTGTGCTTCTGTGAGGACTGCAGCGGAAAAATTTCTACAAACACACACATAAACACACACACACACACACACACACACACAAGAAACAGAGTGTTTGTATGTCTCTCTCTATCTCTCTCCCCCATATCCAAACACTGCTTGCTGTGTGGCCATATGGCAGAGTGGAGTAGTGAAGGAAAAGGACAGAGATACAATATTAGGAGAATGACATAAATGAGCAAAGGCTTAAAGAAACAAAAATAATTTTGTGGTGATATGCTAAATGGGTTTTGCAAAAAGTGATAAAAAAGCTTCAGAATCCTTTTGGATGTTAGACATTTTAATGAAGGATCATGTATGAAGTGTGTCTGGCGTGAACCAGGTCTAATTTTAGCACAGACAGTCCGTGCTATTCCCAGCATGCTGTTTATTAATAGCTTTTTACTATTAATAGCTTGCTTCCATTATGTAACACACAGAACAATTGTAGCGTAAAGCCTTGTTTAAAGATGGATGAGATGGAGTGTGTGATTTTCTCATTCTTTGGCAAAGTCATTAAGACCAAGTTCCAAAAGATATTCAGGTTCTCAAAACAATAGTCAGCTGAAATATATTATTCAACAGTGCAAGAAACACAATATTAGCAGTTTTTTTACTTGTGTCCATGATTTCCCATGTGCTTTTCTCCATGATCATTTGTTGCTGTTGTCATTTCTTTTCTAGTATTATTAAAAATAGGTGCAAAGAATGACCATTTCTAGTATGAGTCTCAGATGAGTGTTATCAGGGGCGAATCAAGCTTTCCAAAAGTGGAGGGGTTCTGAGATAGGGATGCCAATTTATAAATCAATTTAATACAATATAATCTGACAAAAATTGGGAGGATGGAATCACATTTTCGCAAAAATTTTTTGTTTGTTTGTTTGTTTGTTGTTTTTTTACCTCAGGGACAGGCATTGTCCTGTCAGTTCAAAGGAAAGTGAAGCAAATCTTCAGCTCAGTTAAAAAACTTGATCTGTCCCAGAGGAATGTAAAAGGCACAGTGGAGCAACACACATTGCATATTATGGAGAATGAGAAGACACTCTCTATGAAGGAGTAGTAAAAAGTCTGTAAAATGTATTTAAATGTATTTAACTGAACTTCCTAAGAAAGTATTGCAGCCAATGACAATTCCTGAGAATCTACTCTGGTTTGGAGGAGAATCTCAGCAAGTGGTCGAAGACAGTGCCCAGATATTTATACTCCTTGACTAGCTCCACTGGTTTTACTGTGTATAAGTTTGGCGACTGCTTCTGCCCGGTCCCTCTGCTTGTCGGTGAATGTGACCACCATCTCATTGGTTTTGCTGATGTGCAGTTCAATACATGACGTATCACACCAGTCAACAAATTCCTGCAGAACTTGTCCTTGGTTGTGTGAGGGCCCTGACTGCAGAGACAGGAGGACTTTTTGCTCAGCATACTGCACAAGACTAAATGTGGGCTCTGTGGATCTACAGTCAACCCAGTATAAAATGTGGAGCAGAGGAGACAACACCAAGCCTTGTGGGAACCCAGTCGAGGAATGTTGTTAACCAGTATTCTCTGTGATCTGTTGGTCAGAAAGTGTCCACAGGATTATCCAGATGAACTTGTCCAGATGAACTCTTTTGAAAGTTTCTGAATTGTCTGGACAATTTCAGTTCAGTCCAATTTATTTGTATTTATATTGTGCTTTTTATAAGAAATGTTGTCACAAAGCAGCTTTACAGATTCCAGGATTGAGACCCTGGTGAGCAAAACATGGTGGACAAAGGCAAGAAAAAACTCCCTAAAGCCATAGGAAGAAAACTCTGGAGGATGAAACAAGGAAACCATCAACTGGTCGACCCAGTTTTTTTTTTACAGCTTAATCACTGTTGAACAGATTGACCACATAAAGAGGTGGTGCAGCAAAGTGTGGGTAGAAGTAGTTTTGTTGAAATCTCTGATAGGTTGTACAGTTAAGGGTTAGCAGAGGTCATTTGTGTTGGAGTCTGATTTGTGTTGGAGTAGTTTGAGAGTGTAGAGAGGCGTAAGAGTGAAGGGTAGTTTGAAGAGTAGGTTGAGAGCGAAGAGTAGTTTGAGAGTACAGTTTGAACTGTCAGCTTAAAATCCCCTGCTGTTCGTTTTGTCAGAATAAAAGTCATACAGCAGGAACACACACCAGAGCTTGTGCCGATAAGGCCCTCTTCCAGTGTCATTGCCAACATGTGGCTTGGCTTAATGTTAGGCTTCGTATCCATGGTCACTGTCACTCCAGGCAACGTAATATGAAAGCCTCCGCAAACTCGGGTCCTTTCAGCCAATCAGAACTCGGAACGGCCGTTAAAGGCCTTTGAATCAGCCAATCAGAAGAGAGGCAGATTGTACTCAGCGGAAGAAAGCCTCTCCAAGATTCTGGGTGATAAGAGAAAGAATTAGCCAGCTGGCTAGCTGACGGGGAGTTTGATCCTTAAAATATAACCGCTCCTTACGGATTTTTGTATGTATATGTTTTCGGATGGTAAGAAATCCTTCTCGATCGCTCGTTCACCAGGCTGTGATGCATGCCGTGCATGTAGAACGAGCTAAATAACTCGTGATAGCTAGCAGGATTACTTAACTCACTCTTGATAGGGTAGATGGTTCAGGAAGAAATCGTCCTCTGCCTTTTCTATATGCATTGGTTTTGATTTGAGGAATTTTATTGTTTTGTATAATGCAGCCAAGCAACTCTCTATATTTGTATGTTGCTTTTGCACTGAAGATAGGCCAAAAAACTAATGGAACTAGATTTTAAATGCTCATCTCTACTTCAAAATGCATCACGGTTCATATTTCAGTGACACTTTGCTATGCCCTTGCGAGTTTTTATTAATTGGATGGGCAGTTGGTGGCCTGGTGGTTGGGGAGATGCCCCTGTGATCAGAAGGTCGTGTGTTCAAATCCCAGGACTGCTAGTGGCACTGCTGTAGTGCACTTGAACAAGGTACTGTGCACTGTGTTCACGGCTGCCTGCTGCTTCACTTGGTGAATGGGTTAAATACAGAGACCCACTTCACTCTATATGTTGTGGTGAGATCATGTATTACTCCGGCAACATGGCCTCAAAGATTGTGTGACAGGTAAACTGATACACCAGGCAGACAAACCCTAAACCTTAATGAAAGACACAATCCCTGCCGGGTTCCTGGTTAGAGTGTGAAGATTTGTTAAAATTTCAAAAGATTTTTCGCTGTAATTAACTATTAACAGTTAACAACTATGCTCAGTCCTGGCCCTGTAGCTCCACTGCTATGCACAGTTACTTGTTTTCTTTGCTCCTTCACACCCACTTCAACACTGAATGAGCTTGTTAGGAATCTGATTAATTTAGTCACATGTTTTGGGGGCAAGGGCCACATTAAATGCACTTTAGTGGACTCCAGAGTTGAGAAGTGTTGTTAACAATTGTTGAGTTAAGGTAATATTTTTGAGGGATTGTGGTTATGAACTGTAGATGTATACTTTTATCTCTCAAACTGAAGAATAATAATATGAATTCAAAGGGAGGGGAAATGTGGCTGGCAGTCAAGCCTGTCTGGATATTGACCTCTTTCAATAATGTAATTGTGTATCTTTACCAGTGTTTTTTTTTTTCAGAAAAAAGCAATGAAAACCAGCTCTTCTCCACCACTACATGTGCACGTGAATGACAGTACACCAGTTCATGTACATGTAAAGAAGGGCTCCAAGAACAGCTCAACAAAGACAGCTCAGGTTCTACATCTTTTTTTTTTTTTTCAACACTATATTTTGAAATGATGAAAACCATTACAACCCAATTGTTTTGGTTTAGCCTTTGACATGACATGAGAACTGATGAACAAAAACGTAATAGACCTTGTTTGGTTTTCATGTTGCAGACCACAATAAAAAGTGGCTTACGGCCTACTGCTAAAGTTAAGACAAGGGTGCCGTGGATTCCACCAGGGAAGGTGTCGACACGTGAGGGGTCATACAAGTGGGAGGTTAGTTAAATAATTACAGGTTCTAACATTTATTTAAGAGTTGTTCAGTGTGCCAGAATTTTTCCATATAATAAATTTTCCATAGAATAAAGAATCAGGGTATCTTTATTAGTCAATGTTTTTTTTTGGTTTCTTGTAGGGGCCCACGCATCGCTTGGAGATCACTCCCCTGTCTGAGGCTGAACCCGCTCAGACGGCTCTCCGAATGGAGGACCTCTCCACTGATGAAGAGGAGGCGCTGCATGGACGCATCAACCAGTATGAGAAGAAGATCGACAGCTTGATGACCGAAGTTAGCACACTAAAGAATGAGGTGAAGTGACAGGCTATATGTCTGGTAATTCACTTGTGCTAAACTAGAAGGTTGAGTAGTTCTAGAAGTATTCATGATCCAAAATGTACTTAAAATACTCTTGTCCACTTCTAGAATAACAGACTGTATTCAGCTTCCCAAGGGCTTAGTAACTGACTAAGGTAAATCTCAGAGAGTAAAACTGAGGCATGAGCAATTGAGCATATGCTGGGATATCTATCAGGTTCAAGAGGAGATGCTAAAACCTGAACTTATGTGAGTGACCACCACATATGTAGTAAATGAATAGGGAAGCTATGCCACCACAGACATTCACAGTTATTGACTTGAGAGTTAAATAAAATGGAAGGGTCACAAAAAATCTTTCTTTGCAATTTCCATGCGATACATCTCTGAATTAAAAACAGACGAGGCTGGATCATAGGCAAAGACTGTACCGTCTGTTTGCAGGTCGAGCTTCGTAAGAAAGAACAGTTGCTGGAGCGTCAATCCGAGAGGCTGAGCGCTTCACATCGTGTTATTGCAGAGCAGGAGGAGGAGCTTGCTGAGGTTGCCAAAGAACTGGAGATCACAGAGCGAGAGAACACTCTCCTTCGAGAATCCATGGAGAAAATGCTGGAAGAAAATGATTATGGGAGGTATGAAGCTAACTTAGTAACATATGATTCAGTTTAACTCTTTATGTCCATGACTTAAGTTCAACATCCCTAATGCCAAGCAGCAGTTAGAAGGGTGTAACCCCTTCAAGCATTGGGCCGTGGAACATTGACAGTTTTCTGTAGTGATGAAGCTCCATCCAGGTGCTTTTGATGAGTTTGAGTCCTGTTTGATCTAGAAGTTTTCTAACATTATTAGCTGATCTCACGAATGCTCTCCTAAACCAATATCATCAAATATTTACCTCCATGTTCCAATGTCTAGTGTAAAGATTTCAAATAATATTAGAGACTCTTAATGCTGCAAAGACATTAAAGATTAATTGCCCATTACTACATTTGATGTCAGTATAATAACCAGATGTCTAAAGTGTTTTGGACATATAAAATATGTATAGGAAATTTGTCCCAATATTTGACTGGAAGGGGATTCTGGGAAATGCTTGAACTCTGTGTGTTTTGTTTTTTTTTTCAGGTTGGAAAGGGAGAGCCTGCAGCTAGAGAAGGATGTGCTCCTTAAGAAGCTGCTGGAGGCAGAGCTGGACAGCAATGCAGCCGCCAAGCAGGTGTCTGTCCTACGTGACACTGTCAGCAGGATGTCCAGGAGTGTGAGTGTTTGGGCAAACCATATCTACCTGGTCATCATTAAAACCTGCTGAAAATCATAAGGCAATTTTCATGTATACATATAGCCTACATTTACATTAATATGAACGGTCACATTTAGGACAAATAATTTGGTAAATACTTTGAATATGAAAGATATTCCTTGTATATCCATGGAAAATGTTAAAGGGTATTTTAGCCTAAAACAGCATGTGAATATTATTAGTTTTGTAGTATTTTGAAGTGTAGCATTATATCTCAACCTCATCATTTTTTGTTGTTTTGATTTGGTGGGGTTTTTTTGTTGTCATTCTTATGTTTTGCTACAACAATGCGAGGATGAGTGTTTACAGATGTAGCGACGACCAATTTTAACCAACATATCTCAAACATATCAGTACAAATGTTTGTGTCTACAGGAGAAAAGGATGTCTGGGTCGGATTCTTCACTGCTGGCCCGGCAGAAGGATCTCTTACTGCAGAAATTGGAAACATTTGAAGGCACCAACCGAACACTTCGCCGTCTTTTGAGGGAACAGCATGGACGTGAGGTATCACCTTTCTTCCAGTAGTGGGCAGCCTTTTCGAATGTCAGAGGAATGTCTTGCATTTTTACTTGGGTGATTATGATGCTGACCTTCATTTTCCTCTGGCAGATGGACTCCCTTCGGCTGTTGGAGCAGAAAGATTCTCTCCTGAAGAAACTCACTGACGTCGAGGCAGAGAACTCGGTCTGTCTCTCTGTTTTATATGTTGAAATACAAGATATTTGTGTATGTTTTTGGCCTGTCGACTGCACTATTCTGAGACCTAGCTAGGCTTAAAGCTGATAGCATCTCTCTCTTTTAGCATCTTCAGATGAAGCTTCAGGACAAAGATAAAGAAGTCAATCAACTGACCTCCCTTTTGGAGAGTGAAAAGGTATCTGAACATCTGGTTCCCAGCACATTCACAATTACTGTTGAAATTATGCATTCCTTATTGTGAACTTTTCAGAGAATGCTGTTATTGCATGCTTGCTCAGCAGTGTGATTTCAATTTCAAGTTGTCCATTATCTCAATTTGTCATTTATCTTTGGATCCCAGAAAAAAACTGCTTATATTATGACTGCAAAGACACAGATATAAGAACAATATACAATGTACAATATGAGGAAATCCAATAATACTGTAGAAAATACTCCATATGAAATAAACTGTGCTATATACACAATACTACATATAAGTAACATATAGTTCAATTAATTCTAATGGCACAGATGATTTTTAGGGGTGTGCTATTGCACTTAGTAGATAGAAGCTCCATTTACTCAATACAGACAAGACTATTTCACTTAAGATATTGCACATAATAAAGTGATCAGCACCCATTTGGAAAATGCCTCATGACACTGCATATATTAAGACTGTTGCACGTAATAATGTTTTAGCACCTGAGAAGAACACTGCACTATACTGCACATAGGAGACTGTTGCGCATCGTAACAAAATAACGCACATAGTCATACACAATATTTATTTAAACATACTGTTACAGGAGAATTCAAAAACCACAGGCGAGTTGTACAAAGTCTTGGAGTCAACACGAGCTCATCTGCAGGGCCAGTTACGCAACAAGGAATCAGAGAACAACCGTCTTGCAGTACAGATTAGGGTACTGTCTATTTATAATACACTTTTAATAGTGTAGAATATATGAAATAAGGTTCTGTTAAATTTCATGCATGTTAAATGGATTTTTTGCTTTTAGAACCTGGAGCGATCAGCAAACCAACAGCAGGGGGAGCTGGAGCATGTGCAGGGGCAGCTGAAGGAACTGAAGGAGAAAGCCGAGACAGATAAAGAGGCCTTAAAAAGAGCCACACGGGCCCAGAAGCAGAGAGCAGAGCGCAGTGAAGATACGGCAGGACAGCTTGGCAGCCAGTTGACGGAAATGGTCAGTGGATTGGCTCAAGTTCAAGATGGTTCAAATTTATTCATTCGCTTAGTTTTAATATTTATTAAAAGATACGAACAGGAAATTCTATGTATATTGAAAGGCTCCATATCCCTTAGGACCACAAACATTTTTTGACTCTCGCACTGCCATTTTCCAGAGTCTCTTTATCACATAGAATTAAATAGGCTGCTTTTTTTCAATTATTTTAAAGGATATGATATTTTGAAACTTTCCATGACATTTGGTTTATTCCTTCCTGAGTGCCCGTTTTCCTGGACTGCGGCTGCCAAACTGAAATGTAACTTTTGCCTACAAAATTGACCCATAGGAAATTCAGTTAGCAGATGCTCTTTCAGCTGCGGAGAACTGGAGCAGTCGCCATGCAAAAGAGCTGAAGGATAAAGGACAGCTTGAGATTGAGATCACACTGCTGACCAGGTATGCAATAAAAGCTTTCTCTGAGGTAATATCTTGTTTTAAAAAATCTAATCTTTTATACAAATCTATTTTTGTTCACACTGGCTTTCACTCATTGTTCAAAACCCATAAACCATAAAACAGATTGCCAACAACTTAAGAAGAAACCTATATGTGTTTCTTTAGCCGAATTACAGATCTGACAGAACAGCTGCACACACAGGTGGAGAAAGCACGTGCTGAGAGAGAAGGACTTCTGGACCGTCTGCACAGCCTTACTACAGAGAGCACTACAATTAGACTGGAGAACCAGAGTCTAAAGGTGAAACAGATCTAGTCTCCCCATACTAAAAAGAACTTTTAAAGGACAGTTTGTCGTGCCAACGTATTTTTAGACCCCAAAATACTTTTGTGTGTAATTATTGGGTGGTTTCTCCAGGCCACTCTATCAGCCCTGGAAGAGAAGCTGTCCTTGTCTCGGTCGGAAGTAGATCAGGTCAAATCCTCAGTGAAGCAGTATGAAAACTTAGTGGAGAGTTACAAGATCCAGGTATGCTCAATGTGTTTATATATTCATGCATTTAGTTAAGTTGAAAACAAGCACAGTGTGTAATCTGTACATGTAACCTAAGATGGTGTGTGTGTGTGTGTGTGTGCGTGCTTGTTTCCTCAGGTGCAGAAAACCCGTGCTGAGGCAGACGAGTACAGTGCGCGTCTGCAGCAAGCAGAGAGGGAGGCACGGGCTGTGAGAGAGGACTTGGATCAGGAGATTGAGCAGGTCAGAAAGCAGATGCTAGGCCGGCTAGCAGACCTGGAGCCTCTGCCTGAAGCCCTGAGACGCTCTGAACTGCAACTCCAGGATGCTCAGGAGAAAGAGCATGCACAAGAAAGGAGGAGTGCTGAGCTCACCACTGCCCTTGCAGACCTACGCATAAAGGTGTGGTTGTGAATGTTTCCAAGTAAGTGTGTGTGTGTGTGTGTGTGTGTGTGTGTGTGTGTGTGTGTGTGTGTGGTTGTGTGTGTGTGTGTGTGTGTGTGTGTTTGTGTTTGTGTGTGTGTGTGTGTGTGTGTGTGTGTGTGTGTGTGTGTGT
>JBBMFX010000021.1:8097586-8113941 GCA_037832545.1 Rhabdalestes septentrionalis
AGATGTTTTAAAATGTTGTTTGACTGGAGACAGACAGAGAGATGGAAATAGTGAAGAAGGGACTGCACACTTACTGCTCATCTGGCCAGAAACGGGGCAGGCTGATGTAAAGTGCATTAGGCTGAGGCATTTTTGTCGCAATCCTGAGTATTTGTTTGTTTTAGACATAATTGTTTATGCTGTAGTGCCATGCTCACTTATCTGTAGTTCCCTAATATAAAAAAATCCATATTAAATTGCCTATATTAGTGGTCAATATTACTGATGGTTCGTATTTTATTTTGTTTTTTAAATTGCCATCTGTTTCCCAAAAACGAGGGTAGTAATGATGCTCTCAGGCCTTGATTAATCCATCATGGCTCTGGGCTCCCAGTTTTATTTTCATTGATGTAAGAAGGAATATTGAATAAAGAAAAATAATGACCATCAATTTTGTGCCATAATCCACTAATGAGATTGCAGCTGGCGAACAGGAAGATGTGGTGTGTTGACTGGGAAAGTCTAGAGAATGTTGTAGACTAACTCCTGGAACGGTTAGGCTAGGACCTGTCATCCAATCACAATACCTTTACATTTGTGTTTTGTGCCGTTCATTTCTGATCCAATCTTCCAAGATCCTGTTTTACAAACAAACATAAAAATTGCTGCAGTTGTCTAAGGTGACACATTTTTAAAAAGTCACGAAGTGCCGATATTGTGTGAATGGGCACGTACTCTGAATAAGGTGGTGCTGGTAAAATGGACCAAGAGTATAGATTCAAAGTAGCTGGATCTAAAGGAGTGGTTCATTGGTGTTTAATAATGATTTACACACACAATTTCCTCTGTTATCAATTAAGTTTTCTGATTCTTAACACACACATAATGATAAGTGTTTATGCAAGTCCATTTGTATCTGCTGTTTATTTATTGGTCAAGTTTAGGAAGCTTGACCACCACAGTCCAGATGTGTTCGATTCAGCATCATCAATTGGACTGCACCCCCATTAGGTACTCATTTGCAGATGATGTACTAAATGGATGTACACTGGTCGGCCTTTTCTCTCTTACTATTAGTACATTTATCTAAAGCGTCCAGTAGATTGAGCCCGGATGTCTTGTTTATAATTTCTGCTGACTTGGCCGACGTTTCACTGTCCATCAGAGTCTCTCTCTCACTGTTTATCAGGCTCGATTCCAGTCTTCATTGCCTTAACAGCAATCCTTACTGTTTTCTGCCTGCTTAGCATCACTGGTGGTCCCATTCATTTCCAGCACCCCTTGTTTTTCCCAGTTAAATCATCCTCCCAAAACCCCAAATCCCACACCCATGCGATGCATTGCTGGCTGGGGTAACAAAGAACTGTATTGATTTAAGCCCAGCAGTCTCATGGGTGCAGATACTCTGTGACTAGATTCAGAGCTGACCATTCTTTTCATTGTTGAAAAGAACCTCCTTGATTTATGCCTTGGGCCATGTATCTTGAGCTTGCCAGACACTCTTCCCCTTTTTCATCCACATGACTGCTTTCATTCGTTCTGAATGGTGTACCTCATAAAAATAAATAAACCAATTTTATTTGAATTCATTACTTTAAAAAAAAATCATTACTCTATTCTGTAGAGTGGGGAAAGTACGAAATTCAGAATAGGACAACCAAGGCATGAATTCAGATGTGTGCTTTTCTCAAAAAGCAGATTGTAGGCCACATTTGTTCCCACCTATCTGTAAAATCCTACAATAGATCCTCCCACATCAGTTTCTAGTTGCACTGTAATTTACAGCCAAAGGCCACATATGTTTGCAGGGCCGAGCTGATGACTCTGTAAAAGACATGAATGTGTTATAGTGTTCTATTTGGCACGCTGACATCTGTGCCATTCTTCCAGAAATAGTTCTCTAAGGGTCCCCATTCCCAGCAATCTACTTATTCTGCCTCTGGGAGGGGCACATTTTTGGAATAGCAGTAACATTCACTTCAGCAAATGTGTGGCCCTGACTTTGATCGGCTATTATACCTAAATATTTAAAATATACACCTTAATGCTCTACAAGTAGTATCTGTACAAAGCATAGACTAGATGGGGTTTCAGTAGCATTAGGAGGGGGTTACAGTGTGTTTATTTAGTGGGTGTCAGTGGGGGTTGTGTGGCGGGTTAGTACACAAAAGGCTGACAGCAGCAGTCTCTTTGTGCCTGTTTGTTCAGGGGCATGAAAAATTCCGCTTGGCCCCTTTCATGTACTCAGCTGTTGTTCAGGAAAGTCATTGCTCTCTAATCAGGACACGTCCGCAAATTCTGTAAGAGGGAAATGTCTGAATGGAAATTATTTTGGAATATTTGAAATGGTATTGAAATTGTATCAATCTGAGAAGCCACCAAAGGTCTTTTGTAAATTGTGGTCTAGGCTGTTCTTTCCCCAGCCCTGTTCTTGGTAGACCCTTTACTCTGCACATTCCCTGCCACCGATACACCAAATAATCAGCTAATTAACAAGCTGTTCCAAGGCAGAAATGACTGTGGTCAGAGCAGGGAAATACTGAAAGGGCTTTCAAGACAAATTTTTGTCTTGCCTTTATATTTTGGTTAGATGGATAAAAGTCAAAGCACACTAATGGTGATTAATGAAACATATCTTCTCTCTTTGTATGTTTGTAGAGAATGGATACCAGCGGAGTGAAAGTTTTGGAGACGGCCGATGACATCCAGGAGCGTCGGCAGCAGGTCCTGGACCGCTACCGCCGCTTCAAGGAGTTGTCGGCCGTGCGCAGGCAGAAACTGGAGGACTCCTACCGCTTCCAGTTCTTCCGCCGGGATGCAGATGAGCTGGAGAAATGGATCCAGGAGAAGCTGCAGATTGCTTCTGATGAGAACTACAAGGATCCCACCAACCTCCAGGTTTGTCTTTTCATACTTACCATCAGGTTTCACACAGTTCAGTGCAAAATAAAGCAACAAGCCACATGAGTTATAGGGATTGTACCACGCAGAAGGGGAGTTGTTGGGTACAATGCAAGTCCTGGGTCAGAAATCAGTGTTCAAAATGAGGCTGTGTTTGCCACTGGGCACATTTAATACAGAGCTTATTTATGCAGTAATATGCATACACTGATCATTTTGGAGTGATTTTGAACATAGTTCAGCCAGTTAAAATTTTGAATTTAAATGTAATTGAAAGTAACGAGAAGGACGTTATGTTTTAACAATAACTGCTGTTTTACCCAGACTATAAGTGAAGAACCTTCTTAAATAGAACGATAGTTAAATATTCATCATGTTCATCAGCAGTGAGGCATAGTAACCTTTGTGCTTTGTTCAATTTCAATGTCCATGAGGAATTTTTAAAGCACAGCCACTGTTGTAAAAGCTCATAGGTTTCATGATTAAACATTACACATCATGTGTTTAGTTATGTGACAAAGCATAACTTGTCATTTTATTGTGTAACTTAATTTTGTATTTTATATATATATATATATATATATATATTTTTTTTTTTTTTTTGTTTGTTTGTTTGTTTGTTTTGTTTGTTTGTTTATCATATGTCTTTTTTTTCAGGCAATACCCTGATTTTGTATGGTCATTGTTTTATCCAATGTCTTCGCAGGGAAAGCTTCAGAAACATCAAGCATTTGAAGCAGAAGTACAGGCAAACTCTGGTGCCATCGTAAAACTGGACGACACTGGCAACCTCATGATCTCTGAGAGCCACTTTGCATCCGAGACCATTCGTGTAAGTGGCCTCATGTAGTTGACATGCTAATCCAAGAGCAGAGGGAATTACTACCCGCATATTTGGGCTAGTGTTTTCATTTAAAACGAAGTTATAAATATATTTAATGTCCCTCATGTTAACCATTCTCATGTTTGGATTAGTCTTTCACGCCTTACCGGACAGCTCAGAGACCAATAGTAAAAAGTGTCAATTATGGAACTTATATCCAAGTAGGTGGTTGGGTGCTGTGACTTTTCTTCTGGTGAAACACCTTTTTGTCCTTCCTTTTTTTGGTCCACTAGAAGTGTGTGCAGTGACTTCTGCTCTGTTTAGCCTCTTTAATAACAGCAAATAATGCCTTTTGTATTGTTTATAATACTTTGCTATTTCTTCGCATGTTATAGTCTTTCTTTCCTGAAACCAATGTGTGACATCCTTTGAACCATATTTTATTTGTTTGTTTGTATGTATGCTTATTTTTCTCTCAAGACCCGTTTGGAGGAGCTGCATCGCCTTTGGGACCTCCTGCTTCAGAAGACCAAGGAGAAGGGTGTGCGCTTGCTACAGGCCCAGAAACTAGTTCAGTACTTGCGTGAGTGTGAGGATGCCCTGGACTGGATCAGTGACAAGGTCAGAAACCAGAAGACAAACTATTTAAGCCTTAATTAATGCTAAGGTTTATTTTTGAGAATAGATTATTTATAGATCAAGACAGATTTTAGTGCTGGAGGTTGATTATGCATTTCCCATTTTCAGTTAAATTGTGTGGTATTCCTCAGAGTAGTCTGATCGAGCTTTGTTTATTTTTTTATTTACCCATATCGCACAGGAAGCCATTGTCACCTCAGAGGAGCTGGGACAAGATCTGGAACATGTGGAAGTCCTTCAGAAGAAGTTTGAGGAGTTCCAGACAGACCTGGCAGCCCATGAGGAGCGTGTGAATGAAGTGAACCAGGCTGCAGCTAAGCTAACCCAGGAGAACCACCCTGAAGCTGAGCTTATTGTTAAGAAGCAGGAGGAAGTGAATGCAGCATGGCAGAGGCTGAAAGGCCTGGCCCAGCAGAGACAGGGCAAGCTGTTTGGGGCGGCTGAGGTGCAGCGCTTCAATCGGTAATTATTTGCTGGGGCAAGGTGGTCCCTGTGTAATATTGTATTTTTTTTTCATATTATCCTGACATTTTGAAGGGTATTATTTACTATTTTGTCTCTTTGTATAGTATAGTAAGATAAGTATTAATTAAACATCATTTCATAAAAGTTAAATACATCTGATTTGAAACTGCACGTGGACAAAATATTAGTATTGCAGTTATAATGTTAGATTTTGTGGTTGTAATATCTCTTTTTCTAGAATGAAAATAGCTTCAAGTATGCAAACATTGTTAAAGAGTATGATTTTTTCTACATGAGAAATTCATTAAATAAATTAAACATTAAAAACATCCTGTTTCAGCACCATCTAGTGGTCAAATAATGCATTGCTGTTCACGCTAAAACGGAGAGTTATCTTGTAATTATATTTTAAACTGTCTTATTGCCTTCATGTTTTGTAAAAAGCATACATTTATAGAGGTTTAAGGCCTTATTAAATGCATCATTTTAGCCTATTATATTTGTTTGTTTTAATCTTGGTGAGAAATAATAGTGGGCAATTATAACTAGGGAATTAGTTTAGTAATTTCTGCCATACCCGTATGCCATAAATGAGCACAAAATGTACTTGCAACATTTGATAGCATCACAAACACTGATGAGTTGCAAGAAACATGGCAAGCAGTCATCCGTAAAACACTCTTGTATAAAGTAGTTCTCTTCATATAAAGTAGTTCAAAGAAACAGTATGCAGTGTTTCAGCTTAATTATTTTATACTGTATTTATATTTTACCATTTATAATTTGCGCCAACGTTGATCTGTATATTATTACTACAAAACCCCCAGACTAGTACAAAGGTCGTACAGGGGGTGCAAAAAAAATATATAGCAAGGATAATTCCTCGACATTATGAGGAGTGAGTCAATATATTCATACAACACTTTCTGTTATGGCGTCATTAATAGTTGGTGTCTTTCTTCTTGCTTAGCTAGGTGCAACCAGACTGCAGCCACCATTGAGTTCGCTTGACTTATGGTTTCTGATCCACAATATGTTGTTCAGAAAAAGAACAATAATTACGTTCGTAAATTATAATAGCCGTTGCCTGGATTGTAACAGTTACGTGATCCATTCAGTGACTTAAATCTTCCCTCCTGGCTTGTAGGGATGTGGATGAAACTATTAGCTGGATTAAGGAGAAAGAGCAGCTGATGGCCTCTGATGATTTTGGACGTGACCTGGCCAGTGTTCAGGCTCTACTACGAAAACATGAGGGACTTGAAAGAGACCTAGCAGCTCTGGAGGACAAGGTTAGTTTTATCCCTAATGGAAATCACCAACGATATATACTATGTCTGCACACTGTCTGCACACTGCACAGTGTCATATTACAGATGCCAATGGATGATTCGGTGTCCGATTTAAAGAACCATTGACTTGCAACATTTGATGCGTGTGGTGCTCTCTCTGTGAGCTCAGGTGAACACCTTGGGTGGGGAAGCAGAGCGTCTGCAGCAGTCCCATCCCCAAAACGCTTCTCAGATCCACCTAAAGAGAGACGAGCTCATCACCAACTGGGAGCAAATCCGAACACTAGCTGCTGAACGCCATGCACACCTCAACGACTCCTACAGGTTTGTGTCATTTTTCCCCATGGTTTTTGTCTTCCTTTTAGTGTTTTTGCTTTAGAGGTCAGTCATCAAGCCATAACCGAAAAGTGAAAGTCTAGTGATCTTTTCCTGATTGAAGGTTGTGCCTTGCTTCCTAGACTGCAGCGTTTCACTGCAGATTTTCGGGATCTCACAAGCTGGGTGACTGAGATGAAGGCTTTGATTAATGCTGATGAGCTGGCTAATGATGTGGCTGGGGCTGAAGCACTGCTTGACCGTCATCAGGAACACAAGGTGAAACTACACTTCTCGCAAGGTGTTCTGAGAAATGTTATTGAGTGTCAGAATAGGCCTTTTGATTTGATTAAGAAGAGCTGATATGCTAGATAAAAAATAAAAGTACTGTCTGTCTTTTTGCTAAATATTAAAAGGTGCCATTACTTTTGAACAGGGTGAGATTGATGCCCATGAAGACAGCTTCAAAGCCACAGATGAGGCTGGTCAGGCCTTGCTGAACACTGGACACTATGCTTCAGAGGAGGTGAAGGAGAAGGTAAGGACAATATTAGAACACACTGTAGTGTTTCACAAGTATCCAAAATGGAATTTATTGACAATGTGTGTGTGTCTTTGGATGTAGCTGGGTGTTCTTGCTGAGGAGAAGGAATCCCTGTTAGAACTCTGGGAGCTGCGCAGGCAGCAGTATGAGCAGTGCATGGACCTGCAGCTCTTCTACAGGGACACTGAGCAGGTTGACAACTGGATGAGCAAGCAAGAGGTGTGTTTTACCTTGCTGGCAAATAACTGGCAATTACAGAAAGTTTCCCTACTCTGAAAGTACTGTGAAAGTAACTGGATTCCTGTATACATCTTAGGCTTTCCTTCTGAATGAGGACCTTGGTGACTCTCTGGACAGTGTGGAGGCTTTGCTAAAGAAACATGAAGACTTTGAGAAATCTCTCAGTGCCCAGGAGGAAAAGATCACTGTAAGAAACGACACATCTGCTTCCGTAAAATTGGGATATGAAAATGTTTTGAATAATTCATTTGTTTCTTATCAAACCTTTCTTGTCTTTTTGTGGAAAATACATACATTTTTGGTTTTTTTTTTTACAGTGTTTGTATTGTTTTTACTGTTTAGGCATTGGATGAATTTGCTACCAAACTTATTCAGAACAACCACTATGCCAAAGAGGATGTTGCTACTCGGAGAGACGCCGTAAGTGGAGAGTAGTGTCCCAAAAATTTTCCTAATATTTACACGTTAGGCATTTCTTCCTCTCTAATCCATGCTGACAATAGTGCTGAGTATTGTAAATAGACTGAACTGGTTTGTTTCAGTTGCTGAGCCGGCGCAATGCTCTTCATGATCGTGCCCAATCTCGCCGTGCTGCTCTAGAAGACTCCTTCCACCTGCAGCAGTTCTTCCGTGATTCTGATGAGCTCAAGAGCTGGATCAATGAGAAGATGAAGACTGCCACTGATGAAGCCTACAAGGTACACCTTCTTTAACTGAGTCACCCTCAATCTGGACATTAAGACATTAAGTTGCTTTTTGTGTTATATAATTTGCCCTCAATTATGTAGTGACACGTTTTAGATGCTTTTTTTTTTTTTTCTTATTGTCTCACTGATCTCTGTTGCTCAATCATTATTCTCTATACATGTAGGACCCTTCCAATCTGCAAGGCAAAGTGCAGAAGCACCAGGCTTTTGAGGCTGAACTCTCTGCCAATCAGAGCCGCATTGATGCACTGCAGAAATCTGGCCAAGAGCTAGTTGATGGGAAACACTATGCCTCCAGTGAGGTGACAACTCGAATGGATGAAGTCAGCTCCCAGTGGAAGAAACTTCTGGAAGCCACTGAGCTCAAAGGTAAACTGCGTTTGCTTTCTGCCAGTTTATATATCATATATGAATTGTATGTTAGCATAAAATGCACATGCGTATGTTAAAAAAAAAAAACTACAGTTGCATAGATTTCCAGCATCTTCATCGTTCTCTTTGCTGTGCTACTAGGAATTAAGCTGCGTGAAGCCAACCAGCAGCAGCAATTCAACCGCAATGTGGAGGACATTGAACTGTGGCTTTATGAAGTGGAAGGACATCTGGCTTCTGATGACTATGGCAAAGACCTGACCAGTGTTCAGAACTTGCAAAAGAAACATGCTTTGCTTGAGGCTGATGTTGCCGCTCATCAGGTAAACGACATCCATATTCATGAATGTTTAGGATAAGCTTTCTGGATGTATATTAGCAGATATATCAATTGATCAATGATATTTGGTTTATAATAGTCATGATAGCCCTTTTTAGTGCCCAATCAAGTGTCATATTAGAGCTTGAGTGTGCCATTCTTGCTTTTCAACAGGACCGCATTGACGGCATTACCATCCAGGCCCGGCAGTTCCAGGAAGCTGGCCACTTTGATGCTGATAACATCCGGAAGAAGCAGGAAGCTCTAGTGGCACGCTATGAAGCTTTGAAGGAGCCCATGGCCGCAAGAAAGCAGAAGTTGTGTGATTCACTTCGGTTGCAGCAGCTCTTTCGGGATGTAGAGGATGAGGAGACATGGATCCGAGAGAAGGAGCCCATCGCTGCCTCCACCAACAGGGGTCAGTCAGCCCTTCTGATTCCAGTTTTAGCTTAACCGAGGGCAGCAGACAGTTTGGTTATTGTCTGGTAAAATAATAATACGAATTGCTTCACTCTCATATAGGTAAAGACCTGATTGGTGTGCAGAACCTGCTGAAGAAGCACCAGGCCTTACAGGCTGAAATTGGTGGTCATGAACCTCGTATCAAGGCTGTAACTCAGAAGGGCGAGGCCATGGTGGAAGAGGGTAGGTGCTCATTTTTTCCAGGAAAAAAAACCTCAAAGGGTGTCTCTACATCAAAAATATAATATTCTTAATTTATTCATTCTTAATCACGAAGGACACTTTGCCGGTGAGGATGTGAAGGTTAAGCTGGGAGAGCTAAATAATCGCTGGGAGACTCTGAAGGGCAAGGCAGCTCAGCGTAGACAGGACTTGGAGGACTCCCTGCAAGCCCAGCAGTACTTTGCAGATGCCAACGAAGCTGAGTCCTGGATGAGAGAGAAGGAGCCTATTGTAGGCAGCACGGATTATGGCAAAGATGAGGACTCAGCTGAGGTACAGAGAAACAAATGTTTTTGCATTTAACCGTGACTACTCATTTCATGGTTAACATCCAAAATACTTAAGATTCTTTAGTAAATCCTTTTGTAAGTACAGCTTGGTGATTCAGGGTGTTGCTTTTTAGGCCCTACTGAAAAAACATGAAGCGCTGATGTCTGACCTGAGTGCTTATGGCAGCAGCATCCATGCCCTGAAGGAGCAAGCTCAGGCTTGCAGGGTGAGTCTTATTGGAAATTATTCACAGAATTACATTTGAAGAGGATGTTGTTCAACATGACTTGTTCTCTGGTTTATCCAACAGCAACAAGTGGCCCCTACTGATGATGAGACTGGAAAAGAGTTGGTGCTGGCCCTCTATGACTACCAGGAAAAGAGTCCACGTGAGGTCACTATGAAGAAGGGTGACATCCTCACCCTGCTCAACAGCACAAACAAGGTACCTCACTAACATTTTTAAATTGTACATGTTTGACTATTAAAATACATTCCAGTCCATTTAACACTCAATCCAGAAAGAGAATGATCAATTTTATATTAAGATGTGATAGATAAATGGACTAGATTTAAGATGGCTTGCAGAGATATCATTTTTTTGCAGTGAGGCCTGACCCGGTGTAGCAGCATGGTCAAGGATAATGTATATTGTGCCTCCCTCTGCTTCTCAGGACTGGTGGAAGGTTGAGGTGAATGACAGACAGGGCTTTGTGCCTGCAGCGTATGTCAAAAAGCTGGACCCAACACAATCATCATCCCGCGAGAACCTACTCGATGAACAGGGCAGCATTGCTCTGCGCCAGGAGCAGATAGAGAACCAGTAAGAACCCCTCCTGTTAGGGAGAACTTTAGTTTTGACGTGTGTGTGGTACACACAAATTCCGAGCAGTGGCTTGTCTTTTAACTTAAGCCTTAACTTCTTTTCTGGCCTTTCTGTAATGATCGGCTCCTGTCAGCCAGATGTAAAAACTGCTTCTTCGTTCAGTCTAATGTTCTCTGCCTTTCTTTATTTCTTTTTTCTGTTTCTTTCTCTCTTCCTTTCTTTCCTCTAAATACTAATGCCTGCATGTTTGTGCTCGGCCTGCCTTGTGGCAGGACTGTGGTCACCAAGGAGGCGTGCAGTGTGTCTGTGCGCATGAAGCAGGTGGAGGAGCTGTGAGTAGGACCCACACCTCCATATCGTGCTGTTTATGACTGACCTAACAAGCCTCTGTCAATGAACTTGTTTGTCATCTCTTTCTCTGTCTTGATTATATAGTAGCTTTTAGTGGTTCTGTAGAAGTTCTGCTGTTTCGACCTCTCATTCGATGTGTTCCATTTATTCATGTTCTCTCCTTTTGCAAGGTCACTTGTCCATGCTTCTTCTATTCCGCAACAGAATAGAAGTCGTTTCTCTCTTTTTAAGCTTGCCTTATGGTGACATGGTCACGTTCAGCTTTTCATCCTCCCTTTTGCCATCACCCCTCACTTGATTGGACGACTTATGTACTTGCTGACTTTTGTTCCAGGCTGATTCTAGAATGCGATTTGATGAATGCCAAAAATAAACATAGTGATAGTTGATAAGTGACAGTTGTTTGAGTTGCTCACTGGATCAAAATGCAGCAAGACCATGGTTTAGGAGGAGGGTCAGTTGAGTGCCCTAGCAGAACCTTGATCATCCTTTGTCTTGCTCAGGTATGGCACCCTGCTGGAGCTGGGAGAGAAAAGAAAGGACATGCTGGAGAAGAGCTGTAAGAAGTTCATGCTGTTCCGTGAGGCCAATGAGCTGCAGCAGTGGATCAATGAGAAGGAGGGCGCACTGACTAATGAGGAGGTGGGCTCAGACCTGGAGCAGGTGGAGGTTCTGCAGAAGAAGTTTGATGATTTCCAAAAGGTACGTAGCTGCAGGAGCACCTGAGAGCATATTAGGCATCAGAAAAAAATATTTGTAATTTGAAGCTAAGCATTTTGTTAGATACTCCCTCATCGTGTCGTCTTGTACTTTGACTCAGGATCTGAAGGCGAATGAGTCTCGTCTGCGAGATATCAACAAGGTGGCATCAGAGCTGGAGTCTGAAGGACTGATGGCTGAGGAGGCGCCATTAGTGCAGGCTCAGGTCAGCAGCAATTGTCACAGGTTTTTTACAGGTTTACTGGTATTACTAGAAGTAGGGGTGAAGCTGATGTTAAATTCTGAAGTGAATTTTCAGTTTGATTTTTAGTGTTAAATACCCTATTTATAATTGCATAAACATTTGGGATTTGCACTGATATTGGTGTAGTGTGTTATGTTTTGACCAGTCTTCTGCTACAAATTTAGTAATAAAATTAATTAGCAACTTCAGAGAAAAGCCTAATAATGTTTGCATTGGTGTGCGTGGGTAGCATTGGCATAGATGCTTAGCCTAATGTTTTCTCTATATCCTGTGTCCCATCAGCAACAAGAGGCGTTGGGCTCTGCTCCTGGCAAGGTCTTTGTCATTATTTATAACATTAATACAAATACTGCATGGCATCTGAATACATAATTGTATATGATGTTTTTGGTGTAAAATAATTTATGAAAATACAATTCTTATGTTTTACAGGATGAAGGTGATTCGAAAACTGCATCTCCATGGAAGGTAATATGAATACCTTATTGAAATAAGGTCTGGAAAAAATTACTTCGGATGTAACTGTTACTCCCTCCAATGTGGGGAAGAGCAGAAGTGTTACTGTGCATGCAAAGTGTGAAAGTATTTCTTTGGTGGATTTGGGATCTCTTAAACCTTTAATCTTCTCTCTGGTGTTTGGTTATGTGTGTATGGTAAAAAAAAAAAAAGGAAACTGATCTATGAACTAATGTGGTGACCTTTCTCTTGACTGGTGTGATTTCTTCTCTTTTGTTTCCTTCTGTCCTCTCTCCTTTGATCTGTTCACTTAAATTAGTCTGTTCGCATGGCTGTCCAAACGACGGCTAACTTTAATACTATTAAGGTAAGCCCATGATGCCCTCCTATAGAGTCAACACCCTTCCAACCTTCATTACTAAATCCTTCATTATGTCCTTGGCGGACTAACCACTCAGTCTTGTTCTGTGGTCTCTTTTGTGTTGCTCCCTATTTTTTAACCTTTTTAAACTCTGCAATAGAATTTTAAACCATCAGTCCTTTGTTGTGTCTACCATCATGTGATCAAATGGCTGTTGTGTCTCTGTTCCCAAAATCATCCCATTGATAAAGTATAGGTCTTATCTGCTAGGATGTCTGTATGCCCTAACATGTGTTGTAACATCCATGTTGTTGTTGTCATGCATCTAATCATTTTTTTTTATGATTATGGACCCATTCTGCTTCATCATCATACATTATATATTCATATATTCTTATGTTGGACAAGTCATAATAAGGTCACAGTTGTTAAGACATAATTATTTAATTCTGTGAGAGTAGAAGTCTAGAAAATATAAGTTTCTCTTTGTCTTTCTTGTAGTGGTTGTAATGGCTCTAATGTATTTGTGCTGTTCTTCAGGAATTGAACAACCGCTGGAGAGCATTGCAGCAGCTAGCTGAGGATAGGAGCAACATGCTGGGAAGTGCCCATGAAGTGCAGAGGTTCCACAGGTATTTCTGTTTCTGCATATTCTCTCATTCATATTCTGGAGAGTTATGGATCCATGCCATTTAAAGGAAAGCTATCTAGCAGACATCATACAGTACAGTAGTGGAGGACAACGATCTCTGTCTCCTTCAGGGATGCTGATGAGACTAAAGAGTGGATTGAAGAGAAAAACCAGGCTCTGAACACTGACAACTACGGCCACGACCTGGCCAGCGTGCAGGCCCTGCAGCGCAAACACGAGGGCTTTGAGAGAGATCTGGCTGCCCTGGGAGACAAGGTGCAGATATATGCAAACATCCGAATGCTCTGCGTTTGGCATTAATATACTTTTGTTTATGTGAGGTAACACAGTCTCAACACTAAATTCCTTTCTTTTACATATTCCAGGTGAACTCCCTGGGTGAGACTGCAGAACGTTTGATCCAGTCACACCCAGAATCTGTAGATGACATTCAAGAGAAATGCACTGAACTGAACACAGCCTGGAGCAGCCTGGTAGGCCGTGCAGATCAGCGCAAAGACAAACTTGGCAACTCACATGACCTGCAACGCTTCCTCAGCGACTTCAGGTTAGACGGGATACATTTAGAATGAGTAAATTGATGAAAGAGACAAATTAATGAGAGTGTCAATGAAACAGGCTATTGGTTCAGGTAGTCTGCATTCTAATTCCACATTCCTTGGCACTCTACATATTATATATAGCATGTTATAACACTGCAAGCTTTCGCCTCTTATTCCTATAGAGATTTGATGTCCTGGATCAATGGTATTCGAGGACTTGTGTCCTCAGATGAGCTTGCCAAGGATGTAACTGGAGCTGAAGCCCTGCTGGAGAGACACCAGGTAGTGCACTCCTGATAAACAATTTCAGCCGCACTTGATCTTTTACTTAAGTGTCTGACGTAAAATATTCTTTCCATGTGTTGCGGTCCTCTAATGTTCCAGTCCTTGTGAAATGTGAAACATTTCCTTTTCTTTTTTCAGGAGCATCGTACTGAGATTGATGCCCGTGCAGGCACCTTTCAGGCCTTTGAGCAGTTCGGGCAGCAGTTGTTGGCTCGTGGCCACTATGCCAGCCCTGAGATCCAGCAGAAACTGGAGGCTCTGGACCAGGAGAGGGCTGACCTGGAGAAGGCCTGGGTACAGCGCAGGATGATGCTGGATCAGTGCCTGGAGCTTCAGGCAAGCAAAGAGTTCCAATTCAACTAGGGAAACAAAACAAAAAGAGACCACACATTAATTACCTTTATGATTTGTAGTGTTGAGTTTAAAATGTGCCTCTGTTTTCTGCAGCTTTTCAACCGTGACTGTGAGCAGGCTGAGAACTGGATGGCAGCACGAGAGGCCTTCCTGGCCAGTGATGACAAGGGTGACTCCCTGGACAGTGTGGAGGCTCTCATCAAGAAACATGAAGACTTTGATAAAGCAATCAATGTGCAGGTTAATGCATGAATATTCTGTTTAGCTGTTTCTAACTTGTAGATGGATTTATTTCTATACAGTATTTATAGGAGTTAATTCATTGTATTGCCTACCCTACTGTGTGTCATAGGAAGAGAAGATCGCTGCTCTGCAGTCCTTTGCCGACCAGCTCATTTCTGCTGACCATTATGCCAAGCCTGAAATTTTTAACCGTCGCAATGAGGTTTTGGACAGGTCCGAATCATTCTTGTCTTGGATACTGTAAATGTTTGGATCCCCTTTTTGTGGTTTGTATACTAAGTGTATGTTGTGTTTCCACTTCACCAGGTGGCGCCGTCTGAAAGCTCAGATGATTGAGAAACGTTCTAAACTGGGTGAATCTCAGACTCTGCAGCAGTTCAGCAGAGATGTGGATGAGATTGAAGCCTGGATTAGTGAGAAACTACAGACGGCCACTGATGAGTCCTACAAAGATCCCACTAACATCCAGGTACAGTTTAGTGCAGCAGTAACCTCGATTTCTTCTGCCTTAGTGCAGAGTTTCATAGAAATGATCAGATTTGTAAAATGATATGCGGTTTGAAACATGAATTTAATCTTTTTTATAGGACTTATACTAAAATCCTCCTTGTGATAATTACCATTATTAATTAAGTAACCCCCTTTGAATGCAGTCCCATTTGAATAAATGCAGTAATACACATCACACCCCACCCTATGTATACATGTGGGAATGAAACTGAACCTCTCTCTGTTCTCATTGTCTGTTTTTAGCTGTCCAAACTGCTGGTAAGTGGAGTAGTGTGTCTGCTAACTAACCTCAATAGGGTCTCTTCACATGTCTGCCTGTGCTGTGTCTGTAGACATGTAGCTCCATTTGCCTGTTCTGTGTCCCAATGTTGCTTCTTATGAGTTTATTTGATATACTTTTCTGTAGACTGTTAGAACATGTTTTAATTGATTTGTTTAATTATTAATTGCTGGGCGTGGGCTTTTTATTTTTTGCCATATTGTCACAGTGTTGGGTTGTTTTGCTGAGAATCTGTTCCAAACAACAACTGTATGAATGCCAGCTGAAGTGAGTTCATTTTTTCTTAAGAGTGGCACCTGTCACATATATATTAAGAAGTAGTTGATTTGTTATAAGCATTGAGATCCAAGGAGAACCCTGATGGAGGTCTTGCCTTGATGGGGCAGATATATTTTGGTTTCCATGGCAAATACATTTAGAAAATGAAAAAAAACAATGTGTTGTTGAAAAAATGAAATGAGACAGAGAGATGAAAAGAATTCTGCTTTGAGCACAGCTTTTTAGCAAGTGCTCAGTAAAGCCATTAGGATTTGTTAGCCATGTGCTGTGCTCCAAATGCTAATGCAATGGAGGTATGTGTGTATGCGCGTGTGCGCATTGGCAAGTGGGTGCTTTTTCCTTACATCTCTCCGTCTCTCTCTCTCTCTCTCTCTGGGTGTGGAACAGTATAAGGCAAAACAGCCCAGCTTCTTATTTTGTGCAGTTCTCAACATATGCCTGTTCTTTGTTGGATGGTGTCTCTCCAACTCATTTTATCAAAAATTCCATTTGTCCTGTTTTTGTCCTCCATTTAGTTGTAACTGTAGTAGATTGTTTATTATATGTCTTTGTTGTTGGTATATTAATTTCACATTCACTGCCATCAGTGTGTAATGACACCATCCACTTGTCATGTTTTTTTTGTAATTCTATTGTGTGTGTGTGTGTGTGTGTGTGTGTGTGTGTGTGTGTGTGTGTGTGTGTGTGTGTGTGTGTGTGTGT
>JBBMFX010000021.1:8122801-8142855 GCA_037832545.1 Rhabdalestes septentrionalis
TGTGTGTGTGTGTGTGTGTGTGTGTGTGTGTGTGTGTGTGTGTTTTACACAAGTAGATCTTGCCTGCTATACCCAGTTCCCTCGGCAGGGCGGCGTTGATGCTGTTCTACGTGCTCTACGTGCTTCAGCTGCAGGAGTGTGTACTCAAACCGAACACTCAGTACACACTCATGCTCAGTATCAGCACCAGGTAAATGTTCCCGCATATAAACATGAACCCTCAAAGACACAGATAAAGCCGAGTCTGACCGCACGCACACATCACAATAACAATAATAACCTCTGCTTTACCTTCCCAGATGTTTTCCATGGCTTAACAGTTCTCCAGGCTTCCTGAAGTTCTTTCAAAGATAGCCCAGTTCCTGATTGTGATCCGTATCAGAGGAATGTTTTTTTTTTAAAGCCGAACAAGGCATCTAACTTAAGGCCTGGACCAGTGAAGAAACAGCTGCAGACGATTCCCAAGGATCAGGTGGTGATTGGTATACTGGTGGTGCTGAATGCTTAATGCTGAATGCTGAAACACTTTTATCTAAACAGCTTGTATATTTAGGCACTCTGCAAAACATTTGTTCCTATTGCTTTCATTTAGTCTTCTCAATATGCCAAATTTAAGATGGTCTGACAGACAGAATATTTTATTTCTGCACCAACAAAGCAATTCAAAGAAAATAGTGAAGAAATGAGGGGAGGACTTTTGCATAGCTAGTACTGTTTGTTGTGGATTCTGAATTCAAGTCTAACCGAGTCAGAAAGCACACTAATCAGCTAACTGGTGGTTTTTGAGTTTCCGTTGTGTACATTTGCCTGAAATATCTCTTTAAACTCACTGAAGCCTGTGGGTATAGTGGTAACAGAGTTAGGAGTTGCTGACCCAAGTGTGTGTGTGTGTTATCTACAACAAAAAGAGAGGGGTGTGTTGAGCCAAACTGGATCCAGATGAACTGAAGCCTGCAGAGAGAAAATGTATGTGTGTGTGTATGTGTGTTTGGCCTTATCTAATTGTACATTCTAGAGTAGCACGCACACACTCACTCAAGAACATGGTGCCTCTGTGACAAACTTCAATCATTCTGTTTTAGAGATAAAAATTAAAATAGTTTTAGCTTAGCTAAAAACAGTAGCCTCACTTCATCGTATTTTGGCTTTAATTCATGCTTATAGACAACATACTGTGTCAGAAACCACATAAACATGTCTATTACAGGTCACCGAACACCTCGAGGGAATAGGAAAGCATCTACTGGTACTAGCTGCCACCTTGTTGAACTGGTCAGCTAATGTTAGCTACACATGTGGTGAGTTTCACTCTGTGGATGGACATCACCGACAACATGAAAAACTAGAAAAAGTATATGATCGGCACCAGCTTCATTTTTTAGCATCAACGATCCCAAACACACTGTCAATACTGTCAAAGCATCTCAAAATAATAAACAGAAACACACTCATGCATCTGCCTCCCCAAAGTCCAGATCTCAAAATTATTGAAGCTGTAAGAATCATCTAGACTGAGAAAAGAACAAAAGAAAAGAAACACCCAAAGAACAGCTTTGGAACGTCCTTCAAGAAACCTGGAGAGCTATTCCTGAAGCCCCATTCACTTGAAGAAATGACAGGAAAGGGAGTTCATTGTTCCAAATTAATGACTAAATTCCCTACAAATAAAAAACTATCAAGAACTTTGCACAGACATCGTTAAATCTATAAGCTCAAAATGTTGATTGCAATTTTCTAATTAATTTTTATTTTATTTCCAAATATCATATCTAAAGCCCCTTTGTTTGGTAATTGTTTACAATATGTCTATGAAAGTACATTTTTGGTCGTAGATTGGAATGACAGATGTCCCCAAGCCTGAAATGATGTTTTCTTTATAAATGAAAACAGAATTAGAAATTAATGTACATGTTTTTGAAAAAGAAGTGGAAGTGGAAATGTTGCTTGTACTCTTATTTAAATCCAGAAAACAAAAAGAGCCAGCAAGTAAAAAGAGCTGTGCTGTTTCGTTTGTGTTTGAGGACTGAAAGGGTTAACATGCCCAGGCTTGCAGTGGGAGACCCAGCTGATAACTGAGTGTTTAGATAGTGTGACTACACTGTGTGTGTGTGTGTGTGTGTGTGTGTGTGTGTGTGTTCACAGAGGATGCAGGCTAGGGCAAATGGGGGTTAGAAGAGCCTTTTTTATGCTTTTATGTCACCCCCCTCCTACACACACACTCCTCATCAGGATTTAGTTCAGCAGCTGCTGCAGGCTTGGATTCCCGGCAGCCTCCAGAACAATGAGAACATTGTGCGGGAAAGAAAAGGCAGGGTGTGTGTGTGGTTGATGGGGGGGCACCAATGTGGAAAGAAAGTCAGAACAGAAATAATGAACTCATAAGTTCCCCACCCCCATGGCTCACCTGTGCTCATTTATCTTCTTGTTTACTATCTAGTGTTTGTTTGTTTGTTTGTTTACATTTTTGTTTTCTCAATTCTCCAGTTGGCCCAAGCAACAGGTTCTTCCATTTGGTTTCTTCCACAGTTTTTATGAAGTTTTGTTTTATTGTGTCGTGTTAACCCTATCAATCCTCTCCAGGCTCTGCCTACTGTTATCCTCTATTGTAAGCCATTCCAATTTGAGCTAAAGGGACAACAAAAGTGTGTTTACTGTGTCAACACAATGCTGAGTTTCCAGCTTAAAAGTGGTGCTGGGCTTTGTTGATCCAAACTGGGCAAATTAGAAACCACAGATACATTTTATTAATTATTCAAGGTGAGTTAGAAACTAGAGGGCGATCCTTAATAGCTAGATTGCCAACGAATCCGATCTCGGTAACTACAATGCCAACCAATCAGCTCTCAGAAAATTAGAAAACTAGAAAAAAAATTTACATTTTAAGCTTTACACCCTATTTGAATATGGACTTGCCCACAGCGCCCCCTAGTGTTTTTTAAATGGGACGAACTGGAATTAGCAACCACCCAACATGAACACAACAGCTTGCTAGTTTCAGCTGCTTTAACATGCATAGCTAGCTATGTGAGAGACAACTGCCATACATAAACACACACATACATGCACTCACAAATACACATACAGTTTGTAGCCTTGAGCAGTAAAGTCTAGCTACTCAGAGACACAGATGGAGACACTCAGACTATTAGCAAGCTAGCAGTTCAAAAACAGCTGAACTTTCTGCTTCATCTGTCAATCAGAACACACACAAATACACACAGTGAATGTGTGTGTGTGTGTGTGTGATATAAACAGAGGGACAGTTTTTGTACTGTAAACACTTTTTTTAGACACCTGGTTCCAATTGGTGCTGTTAGAATTCCCCTTTAACTGGTGTGTGAACATTCACATTATCTGAAGGCTCTTTAATATTCGCAAAGGTCATTCATGCCCACATTTCACTGTAAGAAAGGGTTCTTTAAAGATTTTTGCCTGAAAGGCCAAAAATAGTTAATCGGAGACGCCATTCTTAAGAAAAAACAAAACATGTTTGTGGGTTTGTGGAGCAGTGTAGGCTAATAGTTTCTGGAAAGTATGTGTGTATAAGTGTGCTGGGTAGGCTGTGGGAGCAGCGTGTGTGTTGCGTGGGAGCAGAAGTGTTTAAACATTTAAAGACATAAAATAAACCCACTACTTCATTGGTTTTTCCAAACTAAAGGAGGGAGAATATAACAAAAACAACAGAAAAGAGGCCCAAAACTCATTTCTATAAGTTCTTCTATGGAACCATATTCCTACAGCTCTCAGAACACCTAGCACCTGCCAGAATAGAAACAATGAGACTGAAACTTCTTGCAGGAGCACTGAAGCTAATATAGAGTATTGTACAAAAGTTTTAACATGTCCTTCATTTCTTCATATTTTTCTTTAAATCACATTGCTGGTCCAAACATATTTCCTGCCTGTCAAACTTTGTTATCTTTGGCATATTGAGTACATTAAATTAAGGAAATGAGAACAAACAAATTGCCTAAGAATACAATGTGTCAAGATAAAGGAGTTAATCTCCTCAGCATTCAACACCATCAGTATACTGATCACTGCTTGATCATCTAAAATCATCTGCACCTGTTTCTTCACTGATTAAGGTCTTAAGTTAGATGTGTTTTGTTCAGCTGAAATTATTCATACGTAGGTCACTGCATCTCTTAATAAACAAAAAACATTTTTCTGGAACTGGTCAGTTTCAGGGACTGGACTCAAAATGACAAGAAGATGAATTGAGAAGGTGGGGCAAACGCATCTGAAAAAGAACAAATTGCAGGACTCTGACAACTTGGGAAAGCAATTAACACTTAAAGGCAGAGCTGTGGATGTGTGAACAGTGTTTCCTTCCTTTGGATGCGTGATGTGGGTGGGGGATGACATGAGAACATTAATGTAGAGTCATTTGTAGAGTACTTAATTATCTCAGTGCCTTACTGAAGGCACTTTTCCACAGCTGTACAGGAGCAGTGTTGTACTGAAACTGTACTGTGATGCTAAAAAACCTGTGTCCCGCTTTAATTTTCCAGTGTATCTCAGCCTAATAATGGAGATTCTGAATCAGTTCTCTTCCTACACTATGGCTTGTCTTCTCCAAAATGCGTTGAGCGGAGGTTTCTCTGTCACAACCACTTTTGATATTGTAGTCTTGTTTGAGTTGTTTTTTTTTTTCTCTTTTATTTTTGTTGACACAAATAACAATAAAAGAGAGAAGAAGAAGAGGGGAAGAAAAGGAAAAAAAAGGAATAGGACAAACGACCAGAAAGGAAAACAGACCAGAACTTTGTACATCCAGAGAGAGTATACATTTTGATTTTCCAGTATTACAAAAAAAATCATTGCCACTTAGTAAGGGGGCAATTGAAATAGAATAAATGAATAAGTACAATAAAACCTGAAGTGACATCCTTCAATTTGTAATTTTGACGAAATCAGGTCTAAGGGGGGAAACATACTGAACCCATCTGTCCCAGTGTCTTTCAAAAATGTCCATTTTCAGTTGTAAAGAGAAGGTGACTTTTTCCATTCTATAGATGTCCATGAATACGTCTGTCCAGTCATTGATGGTTGGTCCAAGGTCCATCATCCAGTTTTTAGTCTTTTTTACTTGCTGTCAATAGTATGCCCCATAGGTATCCATCAATATCTTTCACTTCCTGGGATAGGTATCGTAAGTAAATAGTCTTAAAGTCAAATGATATTTGTGTGGCAAAAATAGTCTGTAATACTCTATGTACATCTTTCCAGAAGATCTGTATGACTGGGCAATCCCAAAAGACATGATAGTGATTTGCTGTTTGACAGCCACACTTCCTCCAACAACTCCTGTTATTACTGCCAAAATGTGTTTTCATATTGGGTGTAATAAAAAATCTGGCAACATTTTTCCAGCTAAATTCCTTCCAGAAATGGGATTTTGTGCATCTCCACTGGGATTTACAGATGTCATTCCATTCTTTGTCTGTTATAAATACATTTCCTTCTTTCTCCCACCTTTTCTTTATGTAATTTGTGGAGTGTGTATTCATATTACTTAAACACTTGTACACCTGAGCAATGACCCTTTTATTAAGTTCAGACTTGTACGTTTTGATAAATAGTTGGATGAATGTTTATTGTCCCTTTTTAGGTTGAAGACTTGTTCTTGACCTTTGCCAAGAAGGCTTCTGCTTTCAACAGCTGGTTTGAAAATGCAGAGGAGGATTTAACAGACCCAGTGAGGTGCAACTCCTTGGAGGAGATCAGGGCACTGCGGGAGGCCCATGATGCTTTCCGCTCCTCACTCAGCTCTGCAGAGGCTGACTTCAACCAGCTGGCAGAGCTCGACCGGCAAATCAAAAGCTACCAGGTGGTGTCCAATCCATACACCTGGTTTACCATGGAGGCTCTGGAAGAGACCTGGAGGAACCTGCAGAAGATCATTAAGGTTGAGATTAATTAATTAATTAAAGATCTTTTAAGGATAAGATTTTGAGACAAATTATTTATATAATAGGGTGCAAAAGTCTGGATCCACCATTCTTTTAATTACATTTTGCTTCCAAAGTGCCAGACGTTATTGTATCTATTTATTACGTTTTCAGAAACAGTTTTCCAGGCTTCCTGAAAGACAGATGGTTTCAGCCCAGTCCCATAATTTAATCAGTTTCAGAAGAATGTTTCTTGTTCATACACATAGTGACCTGCGAATGAATCATTCAAGCATAACAAAGCACATCTAACTGAACTACAGAACCAGTGACGAAACAGGTGTAGATGATTCCAGATGGTCAGGGAGTGGTCAGTATACTGGTGGTGCTGAATGCTGAGTGATTGGATCTCCTTATCTAGGCTCCTTGTATTTCTAGGCATTTGCAACATGTCTCAGTAAAACAGTTGTTCCCACTGAATGTACTTTTGCCAAAGACATGACAGCTTCACAGACATATAATTGTGTTTTGCACCCTATTTTGAGAATATTACGGCCAACTAGTAATATGGCATGAAATAAGACTAGCTTGTTTAGACTGATGAACATTATTAGCATTTGTGATGCCACTTTATTGCATGTTGCATGTTGTGTTATCCAGGAGCGTGAGCTGGAGCTGCAGAAGGAGCAAAGGAGGCAGGAAGAGAATGATAAGCTAAGACAAGAGTTTGCTCAACATGCTAATGCATTCCACCAGTGGCTGCAGGAAACCAGGTACGAGAACATCAGAGAGAAGTTGTAGCTTGGGTTCACTTCTAATGCTACACTTCTAGATGTGAAGCGTTTAGTTAAAAATGATCAGCATGCTCCTACATGTTTATTACTACTGCTTGGATGTCCATGTTTATCTGTCCTGCACCATTTTATGCATAAACAACCTTTTATGCATAAACATTCTTTTAAAATGCTTTAAAATCAGTGCTTGCTGTTCTGTATTTTGTGTATACCTTGTGGTGGGTGAGGAGATGCATTTAAATCAAGCTTTAACACAACCTCACAAATGTTTTGTGGAGTTTTTGTAAGCACAAATGGGCTTCACAGCGCATCTCTATTTATAAGTGCCTTCATGTTGGTATTGAGTAGTGTCGATTATGTCACCGCTCAATGATTTAACTATTGTATGTTTTCTTTCTCTTTTTTTCCCCTTTTCCTGCTCTCTCACTGCTACTCCTGATGCTTGGAATCAATTTGCTAATCAGGACATATCTTCTGGATGGGTTAATATCATTTTCATTCAATATATTTGTGTGTGTGTATATGTGTGCTAAATATGTAGTATGTGAGTCTTTATGAAGTGAATGTAGAGTGGTCAATGCCTATGTAATATCCAACTATGAACACAAGGATGGCACTTGTATATTAAGGCAGTAAAAGGGTTTGCGGTTCCTTCTAGGTTGACGGAGAATAAATGGCTTTAGTGACAAGACATACTATTAATATTATAATTCCCTGTATACCTTTCCTTTTGTTATCCCCATGTTTTAATTTTCCTTACTTTGAGTTAGTTTGTCTGTTTCCAAATGTTTGTTTGTTTATGCTTTTCCCCCCATTCCATCCTCTCTGTGCTCCTCCTCTCTGAATAGCATAGCCTATCGACGGGTTATCCATGTCTATCAGTATGAAGTCGATGATGATCTTTCTGGAAGGTTTTTCCATTTTTCTGGTTACTCCATCTGGTCCCACTCCTCCTTTATCCCACATGGTTTGGGTTGTCTTTTCATGCACCCAAACCACCATTTGGGCTCTGCGTGTGCACAGTTTCCTCTACTAACATTCACTGCAATGTGGCTGTGAGGCAGGCAGATGGACCCCTCCAGCTTCCTAATCTTACGAGCCTGGCTACGCTCTAGCACTATTTTCATGAATGTATTTAGTTCACATCTCTTATTTCTAGGTTATTGTTTGGTGAAAATGTCCAAACACCAGATTCAGGGCTGGAAACTGCAACAAGACTCCAAGTGGAGATTTGACCATTTTCTTGATCTGAATTTGAAATGCCATACATGTACATTTTTTAAAATACACTTTCTCTTATTCAGATGCATCTAGTCCTGAAACATACAATTCTCATGGAGCCATTACTATACATTTAAGTTAAACATTGGAGAAGTTCAACATGTCCATGTAGAACATGGCAGTTTCTAACCCTGCTGGCAGTGACCCTAATCTAGCATGGTTATCATAGATGTGAGTGGGCTCCATTAGCATGAATTGAGTGGCTATTCTGGGTGCATTCTTGAAAGGCTTACAGTGTGTAGTTGGCTTTTCACTACAAAATAAATATTGGTAAGTCTTCAGGTTAGATGGCTATTATAGGAGAAAGTATAGAGATTTATCATCAGGTGATATAGGATTTGATATCATGTCTTCCTCCGCAATGAACAAATTCCTAGAACACAAACCAGAACACTTATTGGTCACTGCAGTGGTTTCAGAGTATGTATTTGTTTTCAGAGTGTCTAAATATGAGGGTGTAAACATTTAAATAGCATTGCCCTTTCACAGAACCCTTTGGTAAAGCATTTTTTTTCATCTCCCAAAAACAGTGTGCCTGTAACCACTTCACTGATTTTGTTGGGTTTGAAATTAGTACTTTGTAATATAGTGGAATGTGTGTGATGACTTTGCTAAAAGTTGCATGTCATGTTTTCTTGCACTTGGTTTTTTCTAACTGTTTTTTTGTGTGGGCAGATCCTGTATGGTGGAAGAGTCTGGAACTCTAGAATCTCAACTGGAGGCTACAAAGGTAGAATTTTTGTAGTGGTTCATCTTGAATATTTATTTATTATTTCATATTTATTGATTATTATAGTTATTGAATGAAATTATTCACTGTCAGTTACTCTGATCTCAGTTACTTCATAATTATTCAGAGTGTTTTTTAAAGCAACAGGCAACAAAAACAGGGGGGGGGGGGTTGGTACAAGTATAGAAATGGCCATCAACCAATGTGCATATACAGATTACATTTATATACCCTGAATCTACATACAATTTGGCACCATAGCGGTTTTGACTGTGGTAATTTATATGTGCTGTTCTTGCCTACCTGTGGCTGTGCCTGTACAGCGCAAGCACCAGGAGATCCGTGCCATGCGCAGCCAGCTTAAGAAAATTGAGGATCTGGGAGCAGCCATGGAGGAGGCACTGATCCTGGACAACAAATACACGGAGCACAGCACGGTGGGCCTGGCCCAGCAATGGGACCAGTTGGACCAGCTTGGAATGAGGATGCAACACAACCTGGAGCAACAGATCCAAGCCAGGTCTGATATGTATACATGGGCCTCAATGTCACAATGCCTACAAGACCATTCATATTCAACAGTTGCAAAAACAATATAGTTCGTGAATAATCAGACATTAACTACAAAGGTTTTTCTGACTGCCAGCTTTAAATTGAGGATTTCCCTTAACGAACCAGTGTTAGTTTGTCTTGCGGTAAAAAGTGGATTGTTCACTGATCAAGTCGAGTCACCTAGACCTGAACCTGACCTCCTTGCATGTTGATCATGTACAGAAGGCAAACAGAAACTGACAATTTAACATCGAGTCGAAATTCATTTAGCTGAAAAATGTAATTTTTCATTTAATTTAATAAATATGTTTATAGTACACAAACAACGAATAACATTCAGATTTTTTACTTTCCTGTTATGAAGTGCAGTAGCAGCCAATGTTTTTGACTAATTATGGATAATTATTCTACAGAAACACTACAGGAGTAACAGAGGAGGCCCTAAAGGAATTTAGCATGATGTTCAAGTGAGTAATTCTAAATCAAAAGCACCAAGTGACTGTTTAGTGCAACGATTATTTGACCCCTTTTGATACAGCACTACTAGATTTAACAGTGTATAATTTTCTGTTTCAGACACTTCGACAAAGAGAAATCAGGTCGTTTGAACCACCAGGAATTCAAATCTTGCTTGCGCTCTTTGGGTTATGACCTGCCCATGGTGGAGGAAGGAGAACCAGACCCGGAGTTTGAGTCCATTCTTGACACAGTCGATCCTAATAGGTGAGCATCTTGCTTGAGTGAAAAAGGACAATTTGGCCCCATAAGAGTCAACTCGGCTAATTTTTTTTTGATATATTTTTATAGGGATGGCAATGTGTCCCTGCAAGAGTACATGGCATTCATGATCAGCCGCGAGACGGAGAACGTGAAGTCAAGTGAGGAGATTGAGAGTGCTTTCCGCGCTCTAAGTGCCGAAAACAAGCCGTACGTCACCAAGGAAGAACTCTACCAGGTATGTAAAACATCTGTATTGACTGATAGAAAACCTGACTTTTTGGTTTTTTCCCCCAAATTACAAAGGAACAGAAATAATGGACAAGTGGATTAAATGCAGTTGTTTTTGGTAATATAATCCCATTACTCTCTTTGCAGAATTTGACAAAGGAGCAAGCAGACTACTGCATTTCCCATATGAAGCCCTACCTGGACAGCAAGGGCCGTGAGCTCCCATCAGCCTTCGACTTTGTGGAATTCACTCGCTCGCTTTTCGTCAACTGATCTCTCACCCCTTTGCCTGCCAGTGACCAATCGGGATGCGTTTTCCCTTCACAAGAACGCTGAGCTCAACTGCATGAATGTGACGTTAGAATTCTCTATAGCACCCTGTATCTCTATCTAGGTATCAACCTTACTCTTAACTATTTATCTCGCACTTCTCTATGTGCTTCACTGACACTAGTGTAGTGGATTTGTCTGCAATTTTATTGTGGTTGTTTTACCTGTTTTAGTGCTTCGCTTGATTTTAAGCAAACTATAGGGATGATATACTATTCCACCATGCGTAATTCTGCAGTGTGCATTAATAAACGCAACTGGTTAGAACTGGTGATGTTGTTCGGTGTGATTGTGTTGGAGGGTGTGGGGTGGGTGTGGTCATATCTGTCATGTTTAACAATGGAGTCATGACAAAGGACCAGTAAATAGAGCAAGAAAGTCAAGTTCTTTTACTCAGGGGAAAAAACTTCAGACAGGAGTTTTTCTCTAGTATTTTTATTAAACAGATCAGAAGTCATTTTCATGGTAATTCATGTATCCTTCATCTCACTCTGCCACCTCATTTGCCAGTTGCTCTAGTAGTGCTGTCTCCCTAGAGCCCTGCTCTGTTAATTCTGCACTCAACCTCCAAATGTTGACTGTTCCATCTGCGCTGCCCACTGCCAGTAATTGCTGGGGGCTGAACTCCAGACAATATGCTGGCTGTCCTCCAGTGTTCTGGTCAATGGTGACTAAAGGCCTGTGTGATCTCCGTCCCAAATCAAATACCTGCACCAAACCTGTGCAAACAATGAGTAATTTCTTTCAACAAAATGTTTGGTATATAAAAACAGTACCAGAAATTACATATACGGGTAATTCTGTTAAATCTGTAATTTTACATGTAGAGTTGAGTCCATGATCATTTGATACTGGTGCAGAAATTCCTAGCAGACCTACCTTGTCCAGTGACAGAAGCAAAAACTAGAGGGCGGACAGGTGACCATCGCACTCCAAAAGCATAGGAGTCTGAAACTCTTAGAGCCAGCAGGGGTCTGGGCTGCAGTGTACTGTGAATATGGGCCAAGCCATCTGTCCCAACACTCACAAACAGGTTTCTAAACCATCAGGAAAAAGCTAAATAAGTATGGACATGTGAAAGAGAGATATTACACTAATTCAACACATTCTTTAATATTGTTTTGCATCTCCCAAAACAAAGCTTACCTATGGAAAGGAGAGAAGTGGAGCGAATGTATTGGGCCAATTCTTTGTGAGAAGGAGAACTGTATAGGAGAGCGCAGTGTCACACTCTCCCCATCAGGGGGGACTGCGGCTACTGTTGTACTGCTAAAAGAGCACTTGAGCACCATGCCCCCCTCAGAGCCCACAAGGAATGTATCCATGTCCCATGGTGAAAGTGTTAAAGAGGTGACACCAATGCTAATACCACCTCTGGTCTGCAACACAAACAATTTTATGTAAGAGGGACCTTCAAAGATGTCTGCTAGCAATGATAAAATGACCTAGCGATTCACTGCTAAGTCCGGTAATTACACATATATGAAGTCAGATCAACATATATGAATGGTTTTTTTATGAATGGTTTTTTGACTCGAAGCCAAAATAGCACAGACCTTGCTTAGAGAACTGCTTTGAGGGACCTGCTGCCTTACGAGAGCATATCCTGAAGTTAAGGTTAGTATGCCGTCCGCTGCGTCTACACTCCACACCAAGATTCTGCCTCCTGAACATGCACTCAACACTGCCTGTTCTCCTCTACGAGATCCTGGAACCCATTTCACCTATTTTTTGACAAATACAAACATAAAAACTACAAGTAAGAAACCATCTAGCAAGTTATAATGCTATCTCAAGTGGCTGTCTGTCACCAATAGTGACCTAAATGTAATTATGGCCTGGGTATATATCCACAAACTGTCATAGAGCCAAGTACCTCATACACTGGCTCTCTGTGGGTATCTGGTGACATCCCTGTTTGAGCCAAAACAGGGTCTTGAGTGCGACTTGTATCCCAGACTATGATTTCTCCACTGTAGAGCCCTCCTGGGAAATTGTCAGAAAGTAAGTTTGTAGAGTTTCTACGTAACTAAATCATTCACTCTAACACGTGAAAAGATCTCAGCTATACATTTGATCTAAGATGCTTAAGGTGCCTAGTATTAGCCTTCATGACCACTTAACAATAGGCCCGATTCAGCTCACTGTTACTAGTGTATTTGTTCTACAATTAGCAAAGAGAGTAAAATAGGCAAATTAAATCTCAAAGGAAAGGAAATGTAGGACTCAGAAATGACATTAGGTTGCAGGACAGAAAAAAGCAACTTTTGTGGTCCAAGTTAATTTACCAGCAATCAGAGATGGCTTCAGGGGATGGAAGCACACACACATGACAGGTGATGCTGTATCTATGACCATGTCGGGCTGTTTGGGATTCAATCTGCTTCGGTCCAGGTTCCATGTGCATACACAGGACCTCTCAGTGCTCCAGTCTCCATTATCAACCCTAACATTAGAGGGAGGATTAGTACAATATTACAATATTATTGTCAGAATCAGAAAACTTTATTGATCCTGGAGGAAATTGCTTGTTACGACTGCATACACACAGAAACAAGAGCAACATAAAACAATAAGTCTAACAAAACATTTAACTCTCAATATGAAACACACAAGGCTATACACACAAATGCTGGGTATAAATACTGTAGATAAACAACTTACAGTTCTGAAAGAAATTCCATTTTAATACCATATGTGTTAAACTATCTTGATTCTACAGATGTCTAATGCTGTAATACACACTGGTTTAGTGGAGTCAAATAAAAAGATATTCTTTTTAAAAACAAATTAGCACAAATTCGTGCAAAACAATGACCTTATAAAACAGTGCAACTGAGCTGCAGTACTACAGAACACGTGTTGTATTCATTTATCAACATCACAAAAGCACAGCAGAAAAAATATGACAATACTCGTTAGCTGGAAATTTAAGACACTGTTTGAAAATATTATACTTTGTGGAAATTCAAACATGTATGAGCCACCTAAACTGAGCCACTGAACCACTTAGAATACACTATTCTAGGAATGGACAAAGAATGCTTACCGGCCGTAAGCACAGGCAATAACAGAACCTGTAATGTTCCAAGATACGCTGGTAACTTGTAGACCCCTCTTCTGTGCCTCAGGATGCACAAGACAGTGTAAGGAGGACACCTGTAAGAAGTTTCACACACAATTTATTTATTTTTTTATCATAAGTGCTACTGCGCAAACAATCTAGATGCTGAAGGCCAGATCTCACCGTCCGATGCTGATCAACCCAGCTCGCTTCAAACCCATCAAAAGCATGGCTCTTTGTGTTCTTTACTAGTTCCCTGATAATCATGTCCTCCACTCTGCTCAGGAAATCCAGCAGTCTGGGTGAGTCCAATGACAACTGCGGCTGTGGCAGTTTCTCTTGTGGGTCCGTCTGAACCCCACTGTCACAGACAGACTTAACTTGAACTTCAGCTTCTGCAGTACGAACTGGCTTTGTTTGACAGATTTTCTAGTAAAGCAAATAGTGACCAAGTTAAAAGGGTTATTTATGTGCATACAAATGACAGAATGACTATTCAAATAGTTCATAACATTTACTCACTACATAGCATGTATGAATACTTGACAACAGTCTTTAGATTGAGATATCCCTGTTTAAAAACTAGAAAATCCTGTTTATGCATCATGGAGGTGGCAATCAGTTCTTAAAGACTACAGGTGTTTAGAGGTTCATACTCGAGGCTATTCTAACCAATTTATCACACATTCTCACATTATGCGCAATAACCTGATGCTACTTTGTTGCAGAATTTCTTATTGGTTTTAAATCATTATCATCATTTTCAGCGCAGTAATCATACCATGTGCAATATCAACCAATTTTCTTATTAGATGGTTAATCATTTAATTATGTTCAACATTTGATTAATGTGTTTAAATGCAATTCATTTCCTTTATTTTTATGTGCAACAGTCTTCCCATGTGAAATATCATTGCTTATATCAATATTACTGCCCACTACTATATTGAGTAACATACCCCTAAATACAATTTTTCATTAGTAATTCATTTAACTGTAAGTTCTATCGTATTTATATCCCAGGATTTGTGCATATAGCATTGCGTATTTCATTTTATATTTTTTCTGCAATTTTTATTAGAGTTTTATGTATATTGTTTTTGTCCAGGTTGCTGACTCTGATAACACTAATGATAAGGTTGGGTGGCACCACCGTTGTTTTCATTATCTGAACCCAGTGTCTAGGCAGGAATACATCACTGGTCTAATAATGTACCCACTCACGGTATTTTTTCCTCAGTTTTAGTCAATATTTCATCCAAACACATTATGTCTGATGGACCATATGTAACATTCAAGGGGCGAATCCCCATTTAGAATGAAGTGCAGTCAAGGATAAACACTTCCCGCTGTGGAATGAGGGTACTCTACCAACCATTACCCATATTTAATAGTAAGATTTGTTGTTTTTATAGGGAGCAGCAGCATCTTTGCTGTACTGACCAACTTCTCAACCACAATGCAAGAGCAGTTAGACAAAGCCGCTGATTTATCTTTTTAAAAATTGGTGCTTTTTGAGCTTACGTACCGACTCCTGTGCTCGCTGATGCTGGGATTTTCCCCACGTTGATTTAACACCAACAACATGGAGAGATTCATTCGTAAACATTGTATCTATCTGCAGGAGAAGAAAAGTCTCTGCAGGCTGCTAGCTAGCAGCTCACTAGTTACAGCTAAACACCTAGCTGTTAATTAGACTGACACTAGCTAAATAGCTAACATACGGCTTTGAAACTAAGAAATCTGCATAGAGAAGGTGGTAAATAAAAAAATATTTGTTGGATAAAACTACAACGGCTCCTTTCAGTCCTAAACCCTGTTTTGACGCCTTTCGGGAATGCCCCCGTCACTGGTTTTAAAAGTCCAATGCCATGGTTACAAAGGTAAATTTCAACACACACTATGTTCACTTCCCCTTATTCCCTTGTTCACTCTCTCGAGAATGATTCCCTCACTTGATTGTCAGATTAGATTCGACAAAACTAACTTTTAAACACATTTTGTTCACATAAATTACTTACAGTAAGGTCTCCGTAAAGTCGTTAGTGGAGGTATCCAGGGGTAGCAACATTTTGCTGAACTTAAACTGACCCAGGGTTGTTTAAAGCTCCCTTAACAATGCACAGGAAAAGTTATACTCGCCTACACTACATGGCCAAAAATATTTGGAGACACCTGTTTCTCGGGGATTGGGCCAGGCCGCTTACGTCCTCAACGGAAAAATGAGGGGCAGTCTTAATGCTTCAGAGCACCGACACATTTTAGACAACGCCATGCTTCCAACTTCCAAAGGCTCCATAAATACACGCAGGAGGAGTTATTTGTTAAATAACTTGACTGGCTCTCACAGAGCCCAGACCTCAACCCCATCCAGCACTTTTGTGATGACCTGAAATGGAGATTTAGCTAGGTCTTGTCGTCCAGCATCAGTGTCTGATTTCATAAAGGCTCTAAAATCGTATGGAAACAATTTCACACAAAAACACTTCATAATTTTGTGGACAGAGTTACAAGAAGTGTGGAGGCTGTTAAAGCTTTAAAGTTGGGACCACCGCTATATTAAAGTATTTGAATTCAATGTCACCGTTGGCGGAACGGTCAGGTGTCCAAATATTTTAATATAACGCATCTGTGTGCCGTGTTAGCACGTGATTATTTGGATCAACTTTACTTTTACTACAGGCAATAAACACAAAAATGTCTAAAACATTACAAACAGCACAAAAGCCCAGCAACCCACAAAACAGCTACCATAGATTAAGAACTGTTTTGATAGAAACTCACCCCTATTTTGGTCAAATAAAAATGACCAGCATGAAAGTATTGACACCTTTTATTGTAGGAAAAAGATCTTGTTTTTCCAAGACCTCTGGAGAGGAAAAGGTGGATTAAAAACACCCAAATGTACATTTCTTGTAAGATTCTACAATTTATTCCTCTCATTTAAATAATCATTTATAATTATTCAGGCTCAAAATTACAAGAGGATGTTTTTTTGTTTTATTTTTATTGAAAAATGTAAATTTAAAACCTCATGGCTGTCTGCAAAACATTACAATGAAAACTCTTCCAACATAAACCCAAATGTTGATGTGTCAAATGCCCACTTGCCCTGCCCAACCCTATTAAACAGCCTACAATAATAACGCGAATACCCTGATATCGACCCCAGACATTTACAAGAGGTGACAAAAACAAGCTGGTGCTTTCGATTTGTCCAATAAATCACATAGGAAAAACAGTGTCAACTTCTGGGGGTCCCTCCCCAGCATTAAAGAAAATATACATAAAAGAAAGAGTGGCTACGTATGTATGCTATGATTAGGTCACCACTGCACCATGGCTTATTATTTCATTTCACAACCATTCACAGGAAAAAAAAAAAGTATTTATATGCTTATATAAATTTCTATTTATTTATTTAGTCTACAGAGGATGACGTGCAGATTGTTAATATCTTGTACTTGTCTTTGGAGATGGTGTAATAGTCGATGCAGGAGGCTTCAGCAACGAGATGCCACTAGTTTTCCAATGCAGGTATACTCAGGGGATTAACTTGTATTAGACATTGTATGAACAGAAGAGGTTTCAGTAGAACAGAAGATGGAGCACAAAAAAAGTAAAATAAAAACAAAGCTTTTTTGCTCCCGAAGGTTGGAGGAGAACTTCCAAAGGAAAGAACGGGTTTGGAAGTTGTTGGAATATGGGAATATGTCCTTAATCAGCTTCTAGTCATCCTCTCCATCATCCTGTGATGTGAGACAAACATTGTACACCCTCAAACTCAGTTAAATGTACAGAAATAAACCGACTTTCAGTAGAGCATCATACCTCTCCATCCTCTCCATCATCTTCCTCATCATCTTCCCCCTCTTCCTCATCTCCCTCCTCATCAATGTCCTCCAATCCTTCATCTTCCTCATCCTCATCTTCACCCTCGCCTTCCTCATCATCCATGTCTGGGACCTGGGGGGAATGTTCATTGCTGTTTATTACATGTATAACTATATAACGACTTAAATGCCATTGTGTATTATTAGTCATACCAGGTAATACTGCAGAGGATTGGGCCAGATATCATCCTTGATGACCTCTCCAAGTTCATCTGCACCTGCATCGGAGTGATCAGTGAACCAGGTAAAGAAACTCTCCGGCTCCTCATGTTGTCTCTTCCTTCCAGCCTTGTTTTGCGTCTGCCCAGTACGCTTCGTCAAATCCTGTGGTTTCAGATCGACACAAACATTTATTCCATGTGTTGAGGCATTTCTTTACAACAGACAATGTCTGCAACAAGGAGTCTGACAAATCAAAACCAACCTTTCCAGCCTTCCATTTTATTTCGGTAGATTTTGAGGATGGATCGCCACTTTCGTTCAAGTGAAATTCCTTTGACAGGACTTTGTTTTCAAAATAAGGATTTTCATCAAAGAACTGAAATGGGTAGAGAGAAATTAATGCTCACATTATCACCTTCAATGAGGCAGACGCATTCATAGAAAAGCAAGAAACCTTTAGCTACTTACAAAATCAATTCTGTAACCTGATTTGATGTCCTCAAACTCTGTGACCTCAACCCTGGTCAAGTAATGAAGTGCTTCCTCATCCTCCTCCCCAAGCAAGGCTGACACTATACAAAACATCAGCACAAGCCACGATCAACACACCCTGCCAAATGAACGAAGGGCACACAAACCTAAAGAAGGAGATTTTAAAAGGCCCTCAAAATCCACTATAGCTATGCCATACAAGTGTGTGCACACAGGATAATTTATTATAATTTTTTTTAATAAAAAAAAAAAGGGGGGGGGTTAGCTACAAGCACTTGTTCTACATTACCTTGTGGATGGTTGACAAATGTTGTGACCCAGAAGTTTGGAATTTTGGCTATGAGTTCTGATCTCTTCTGGAAGAATGGCTGGCGTAGCTTATTGTATTTCTGCTCTACTTTTAAGATTTCCTCACTTGCTTGTTCGTTCAATCTTGGGAGGAAACAGAAAGGAGAGAGACATCAGAGCCTGTGATTCTTAAGACAAATAGCAGCAGAAGAAATGTTGAAGTTTAGCTACCTGTCAATTTCATTCTGTACTTCGTCGATGTGTTCAATAGCTTCCTGCTGTTCTTTTTCTGAAAAGAAACACCACAAAAATAAAGGACTGTTAAAAACAAAACACTGAATACACTGAAGGATTCACAATCAGAACTGCATAACAATGAGCATATTAAGAGCAATATGCATGTGTGTATGTGTAATATATATATAGGTTGTGAGCATGTGCGTGTGTTCGCCTGTGGAGTTGTGCATGTATGTATGGGTGACTGTCAGTGTGTGAGAATATATAATTGTGTGAGTGAATATTTGTATGCGTGCGTTTTTGTGCATGTACGTGTGTGTGCATGAGTGTCTAAGCATATATATACATGCATAAGTGTGCGTGTTCTCCCGTTCCGCGCCTAAACAGCTAGGACTTTTTTGGACTGTCCTCCCCCCTTTCACACAGAGCGAATGTAAACACGCAAGACAGGACAGCGCTTGAAATAAACCCGGAACACGCCGCAAAACGAAACCGGCCACAGGTGTACATGGTAGTCCGGTGGGGTTTGGGTGGAAAAGGGGTGGTCTTCACGAATTAAGTTGTAACACCAACAAAAGTAGTGTTTCCTGCCACCGCACCGGGCCGCGTGGTTTGAATGAAGTGAGGCCACGGTCCTTCAACATCTCAGCGTTTTACTGGGCCAAACCAAGTCCCTAACATAGTCAAACCAAGTCCCACACACACATTTACACATTCATTCGCACACACAGCCCGGTCACGGAGCCGGCGCCCGGATCCGAGTCGTGATGGCGGGGGGACACAATACAGAGCAGTAGACTGAGGAAGAAAGCCGCTCTCCCGCTGCCTCCACGAAGGCTCAGGTGGTCTCTAATACGAGTAGACAATAATAGAAGAAACTGAAGACTTAAAAAACACAAGTGTGTGTTTTAGAGGGTAAAAAGAACCCTATAGCCGCGGTGAAGGTGCGTGGCACAATGAGAAACATGGCCTCCTCGTGTAGCATTAGCTTAGCTCCCCCCTGGAAACGAGCGCCTCTAACTGACGGAGGAGCCTATGCTCGGGTCCGGGAGGGACGTAAAGTGCACCTCCGGAAAGACAGGGGCTATAAAAAGGGGCAAGAGTAGGTCGGGAGGCCCCCATTATCAGGTTTAAATCAATACTTTACCCGAGGTCTCGTCCGCACCGTCGTGGTTCGAGTTCTGCTCCTTTCGACTGACTTTTGCAGCTGACGACGCCGACATGATTCTGTGCTCTCGTCCTTCTTCTCCTTTTCTGTTTCCCCCCCTTTTCGACGCTGCGGGCGCCTTTTTAATTTTCAAAAACCGCACAGGAGCGGAGAGAAAGAGAAAAGACTGGTCAAAACACCAACAAATACCAAACGCTTCCCTTGAGAAAGTTCTACCTTTG
>JBBMFX010000021.1:8154183-8167826 GCA_037832545.1 Rhabdalestes septentrionalis
AGATGTGTTACATAAATGACTGATATGTAGTTTATGCACCATTGAAGACTTTAGTAACAGTGCAGTTTTTTATTATTTTTTATCCTTTTTTTTTGCACTTTCAGACCCCTAGTTTTGATTTGTACGCAAGGAGGGAGTGATTATTATAAATAAAACAATTTGTTCAGTTTAGTGGTGGTGTAATAATTGAGTAAAAAACAACTATAATAGTAAATAAATATTGGTTCTGAATATCGGTTATTGGGCACATAAACATGCAAATAATTGGTATCGGTAATGAAAAATGAATATCGGTCGATCACTAATTTTTAGTACAATTCAGAATGCATCATTACAGGTGTATGTGTGCCTGTTTGTGTGTGCCTGTTTTGTGTGGATGTTTGTAACCCTACAGCAGACCATCTGCTTAGAACTTCTCCAGGAACTCGCCCAGGCTCTGCTCTCCAGGGAGTGCCTAACATAGACTTCACCAAATCTATATCAGGTGTGTGCATGTATAGAGAAAGAGCAAGAGAGAGATACTTAAAAGATAAACATTTTGGTTATGCATGTCTGCATATGTGTGATAGTTTCCCGTAGGAGCAGTGAGGAGCTGAAGAGGGATCTCTCTGTTACAGATCCATCAGCATCACCATCAGTCATGACTTTAGGCCCCGCTTCTCCTCAGCTCTCTCTGTCCTCAAACGCATCATCCCCCACAGCCTCAGTCACGCCTACTACACGTGGACGTCTACGGTAAGAAACCCTTTTGTTAACATGATCTATTAGTTACTAATAAACGGTACTAATAAATGGTATTTTTTCTTTATGTATCTTCATGGAATTACTGGTAATATTATGCTAAAACACTCATGAGGCTATTAGTGTTTCAATTCTCCTTCACTCTGTTGGAACAAAACCAAATATTTCCAGAACCTTCAGTTTACATCAGAAGAGGCATTCTTGGTGTTAATACAGCAAGATTTAAGAATTTTTTGTACATTTCTACTTGTGTATTTATTATTCTGTTTCAAACTGGTGTATGCTGCAGGGGGAATTTATATAAAAAGAAAAATGGAGATCTGTTTTAAAAGGCAAAAATACCAGTAATACTGTTATGTGTGACTCAGGATAAACCAGACCTGCTGCTAGAAACATTTGTTAAATTGAGGGGATGGAGGTTAGTGCGTCCTTTGTAACCGTTAAAAAAAACTTGAATGAAAATCTACAGCGCCACACAATCAGGAGAGAAGCAACATGGAGAGCAACTTTTTTTTAGATCAGCAATCATGGGACCATCATGGGAAATTTTAAGAAATGTTTCTGCTGGCCTTGGGATATTTTGCTTTAGTTCTCATGTCTTCAGGCTCAGGAGTCAAGTATTACATTTTAATTGGGTCTACAAACCTTCTAAAATTCAAATAATTTTACATTTTTTCCATCTTTCAGTGAGGAAAGGAAAGACCCACTGTCTGCCTTGGCCAGAGAATATGGAGGATCCAAGAGGAATGCTCTCCTCAGGTGGTGCCAGAAGAAGACAGAAGGTTATCAGGTACACTTTAATAATTGCCTCTGTTGTTTTTAGGTTTGAGAAGTTGCAGTGATGTAACCTTTGTTGTTTTTTTAAAGTGTCATTTTTTCCGATGTATTTAACAAATCCTTTGTTGATTTTATCGGATGCATTAAGATGTCACTTCTCAGCATGCCAAGTGTTTTATTGGGTCTTTATTTCCTTCCCAGCTCATTGAGCTTGCTCCTCACAATCACTTTGTACATGATTGGGCCATCACTGTGGTCCCATGGTGATCAGATGGAATTGTGGGGAACTGCTCTGGGGAAGTGAGCCGGACTCTGGCCTGGCCAGTTAAAGCAGGGAGTGGGCACACAGGGGAAAAAAATGCTGTTAGCAGGGACCATCTTCCTAATCTGTTATTTTCTCTTTAACAATTTATTGATTCATATTTTCACATTTTGGTCCTTTTTGGGGGCTACAAGGACACTTTTTCTTTATTGGTTATAATTCTTATGCTTTTATTCCTGACTTGACTGGTTGCTTCTCTCTCTCTCTCTCTCTCTCTCTCTCTCTCTCTCCCTGTCTCTTGCACACATTCTCTTTTTTCCACTCTCCCTCTTTCTAGCTGTGTGATAAATGGTAATGGCTAGTAGGGCCTGTAGCTCGTTTTTCACTGTAGACCTAATGCGTTCATTACAAGTACTCTGAACACATCGGAGTGCAGTGAGTCAGAGGGGGCTGAAAGGCGACAGAGGGCTCTTTCCACTGCGATTAGCTTAGCCCCTTAGCCCACCCACCCACACACACACACACACACACACACACTCACACACACACTGTTTTTATGACATGTTCATTCTGAACATGGACATACTCGCCTGAATGAATACTGTAGACACACAAGACAGAAGACGCATCAGTGCCTTAATGTGCTTGCTGTATGCCAGTCATATGATGGGAAGGAAGTTGTGTGTTGTGTGCCTAGCACACCACAACCTGCTTATAGTAAAAGGTTGTTTGCTTCAACTTTTTCAGTACTGTGACTGCCACTTTTGTTGATTATGTGGATTTAAGCTGCCCTTTGGCATGTTTTTGTGCTGTCTTGCTGAGGACTATTTATGTTTATAAAATGTTAAATAGCAAAAACTGTAATCATTAATTTTTACATTTATATCTATCAGCAATAAACTAGTTTTCTCACTCTGCCTTTAAGACTGAAATGTGTAAAGAACTTTTCTTTCATTGAGAATGAGTGGGGCTTACTTGCAGTGCACTGAATTTGGAGATACATGTAAATGGTTGTTTTTGTGACACAAAAGAGGAGATTCATAATGGGCTGCTTACATATTTGAACAGTTAAAACTAGATGCTCAACACTGCATTTTGAAAACAAGGGTCCATTCAGATAGACTTAGTGTAATACGTTGTGTGTCATAATATCAGGAACAATACATTATGACATATAACACTATTATTAGTAATAAAGTAAAACAAATGTGTATTCTTTATAATGATGCTCTGTAACTGTCTGAAGCCTATATACATTTGTCAAAACTCTTTTCTGATTCAATTGAAAAGAATATAGGACAATTGCTGTTTATAAACTTCATTTACTGGCTAAATAACCTCCTAGATCCAATGCAAAACTGACCAGTGTCTTTGCTGATGGTCTAACTTTTTGGCGAGAAGAAGGAGATTGTATTCATTATATTTTTGACCAAAGCTGAAGCACACGATTTAAGTGCAAGAAGCACAGCCCAGAAATTGTGTGTAAATGCTCCTCAAATCAGAGTGCCCTGGGCACAATGTCATGATTACAGTGCAAGTGGTGCGGCGGCACTGCATTTCTCTGTCAAGCTCCTGCTGTTTTGACCCTCTTTGGTGACCTCACACTTTCTATCCATCTCCTTCACTGCAGGCTCCCAATGCCTCTCAGCCTCTGCCAATTTACACTCCACTTTCACTCTTCTGAGAGGCGCTCTTTCACAGATAGAACTGCGGGTTCTCAGTCTTTGGTCCTTCTCAGAAGAGATACCTTCCACCTGGTGATGCCTGTGGGTCACAGAGTCTAGACAGTTGTTTACAGCCAAGTTCCGAAGGATATTTACACACTCCGTTAATTTATCCATTTATTGATGCTTCACTCAAATTCAGCAACGTATAGGGGATGTGATTTACTCCATTCAGAGGCAAGACTGTCACAATTACCCGAATGAAATCCATTACTCATTAATGAAATGTACATTTTTTTCAGTCGTTAAACTTAATGATTAATTTGGTATTTGTTTGACTGTAGAACGCTGCTTTTTAATGGACTAAACATTGTACACAAAAGGAAACTATAAGCACTCATGTTTTGTAATCATAACTGAAAGTAAGGCAACCAGCAGGATTTCTAGTTCTCAAATATCTATAATTATATTTCATGTATATGAAGTAAAATTGAATGTTGGCTATAATAAACAGCATGTATTGTTACTCAATTAATCAAAACAAATCACAATGTCCCCCATTAACTGAAATATGTAGTGACAGCCTTATATAAAAACGGATCTGTTTCAAGCTCCATAAAATGGTCATTATAAAGCTGTAGCGATAATGTCCAATTACAAATGTACTGCACTGTTAAATGAAATATAATTGTGATCCTTCCACCGTTAATTACAGCATCCTTGTTGATTTGTGCTGTTTTGGGTTGTTGCTGTATAAAAGCATACCCCTGAAATTGATTGGAAAAATAATGTCTGTAATGATGCTGCAGTTATCCTCAAGCCTGATCGAGAATGAAAGATTTATTATCGGGGAAGCTTGTATACCTTATAGGCTTTCAATTTACCTGAACTGCACTGATATTTATGGAAGTGTTTTTTATTTATAGGTGCTATTGGCTATCTAATTGCTCTGAACTATAAAAAAAACACAAACTGTCTTGGCACAACAGAGCCATAAATGGCCTCTGTTGTTCAGTGGTTTTCACTGTATATGGGTTAGAGCAAGTGTGAGATGTGTGTTGACATTGATAAACGTGTCTGTTGGGCAAACAGAGAGAGGAGAAGGTCAGCCTGGCCTTCAGAGCTGCTCTGTAGTCAGGAATCAAGCACAGATTTTACGCTAGCCCATCCCACTTGCTCCCAGTTTAATGATTTAGCCTACATTCAAAAACTTCCATGCAAGGTTGTGCTTCAACCACTGGTGCCCTTATAAAGGAACTTTTCTAACTAAAGCCTCAAAAACCAAAAGTGGCTGAAGTTATTCTTATATAAATGACAATCCACCATTTCCTCTAACAAGCAGACTTGAGAAAATAGAAATGGGTGCAAATTGGTGATACTGGAGGCTTTGAACACTAATTTGGGCCTTGTGACCTGAAAGGCATTGTTGGTTTTCTTTCTCCAGAACATAGACATTACCAACTTCAGCAGCAGCTGGAATGATGGTTTGGCTTTCTGTGCTGTTCTCCACACTTATCTACCGGCTCATATCCCGTACCAAGAGCTCAATAGTCAGGATAAGGTAGGATGTCTCGTTCTTCACAAGCACACAGTACACACATGTATGCCATCAGAAATAATGCTTTAAGATTACTGTTTTATGTTGTGTTTCTTTCCCAGAGGCGAAATTTTACATTGGCATTTCAGGCAGCTGAGAGTGTGGGAATTAAGTCTACACTGGTGAGTTCAGTGCAAACACCCCATTACATGCAACACCTAATAATGGGGAAAGGCTAATGTCATGCCATGTAAACATAACTTTATTTGATGATCTGGAGAACAAACATGAAAAGCAGCAGTTCCACTGCAGTAATTTCACCAGACTGTCAGACTGTTAGAAGGTTAAAGTGGTAGAGCATGGATAAATATCCGATATGTATGTTGTTTTCAAAGTGCAGTTTTATGATGATCTGCTGTTCATGCTTTATTTTATTTTTGCTTTTTTTCTATCTCTTTATTTTTATCATCCTCCCTGTGTGTTGTCAAACTTTCTTCCTTCTACTTTAATTTCTCCGACCTTAGTCTCTCGCTGTGTCTGTCTATCTGTTCCTTTTTGATAAATCCTTGATATGTTGATAAAACCTTTCTTAATATTCCCTCTTATTTCTGTCTCTTTATCTTCATCTTAGGACATTGGTGAGATGGTGCACACAGAAAGACCAGACTGGCAGAGTGTGATGACCTATGTAACCTCCATCTACAAGTATTTTGAGACCTGAATCCCTGAATTTCCTTGATGATGCCCATGTTGGGGCCTGCACTCCAGCAGAGATGCTCCGCTGCTTTCCTTCAGCTTGAGGATTCCTAAGGGGAAAAAATGAGATGCAGTGATTTTGCATTTCCTTATGACTGATCTGGAAATGTTAGTCCACCCCCTTCCCAGTGCTCAATCTAAATGATCCATCTGTGCAAACATAAACTCCAGAGTAAAACTAAAAATTTGAAAATAGGATACACACATTTTTCCAGAAAGTTCTAGGTGCATTGTTCTGCACTGCCTTAAGTACTGTATTATAAAGAAGCTGTTTATATGTGGTTCTCCCCTATACAGCGATATGGATTTTTTAAAGAAAGTAAGTTAAGACCCATAATAAGGTCCAGTTTTAGATTGTACAGCACAGAATATTGACGTCATATACATTTTATCAAATGGGCTGAGAACTTTGCCGAGCTGGGATAGTAAAGAGATTATTTTACCGTCTGAGGATTACATTTGTTTACCTATGACAAAGCTGCTGTTTGTGACTTGGGTTGTGTAGATATTGTGGAACAAGGCATTTGGTCTGGTTACTGTGACAACTACAGTCATCAATAAAAGATAAACAGGCCAGTCTTGTGTTAAAGAGCCAATAATGAATACTAATCCTTAAAGCCTCACAGCTCTTTGCAATATGTCAGGATTTTACCTTCTGGAATACGTTCTTTTTTTTGGTATCATTACGTAGTCTACTGTTTTTTGGGGTTTTTTTACCCCTTAATTTCCTAAGCGAGGGTCAGTAGCCATACATGCGGATGGGACCAGATACTGCTGTTCCAGGTTCACAATAAGTACGTTTTGCACTTCTTTCCACTTCACTCACGGAACCCTTGTGTCTAACACATCTCCGCCTTGTCAGTTAAAGAATCCGTGATCAACCCTAGACTTGTAAATCTAACAAATAAACAATCATTCTGACCAGTAGTTTATTTATGCATTTCATTTATGCCATTGATTTGCTATGTAGAAACCGGTGTGTATCAAAATATAACTGGACAGCTCCCACCTCTACAGCTGTGGATGAATGAGAGTGTGTGGATTAATCCAAGGACATGTGCGACCAAAACAACTACATCACTGGTGGTCATCAGCCACACTGGGCTCTCCATCCGAAGTGAACTGACCTCCCAGTAAATAAAGTCTACAGTTTGATGGACAAGATTTGCCAAACGTTTGAACAAATACATGAACGGATTCTCCATGGAAGAAAGACAATATAATCACACATTCATTTTAGCTCTTGAATAACGGCAGAAGTGTTTCAATGTTATCACAGAGTGGAAAATACATGTTTCCTTTTGTAATTGATAAACTGATGTAAAATGTTGGATGTCCTCATAGTGTGTTTTTAATATGTGAGTGGTTTCAGTGAAGTCTAGTTCCTATTGGTGGCTTTGGCTGAACATGGAACTTGCTTGGGTTCTGGCTTCCTGACTGCTTGTGTCTATTTTAATGCTGCATGAAGCTGACTGTGAGCGAATCTCAGGGTTATGCTGTTTTGGTGGGAATAATAACTCGTATTAGTAGCAGATATAGCAGATTTTTCACCCACTTGCACAATATGGATAAAAGTATTTGGGTACGTGTTTTGGGACACCTGGGTTTGATCTAGGCCCCTTACTCCCAGTGAACAGCAATCTTAGAAGACAGAAATATAATAACTAAGAAATATAATAACTCTCAGTTACAGAAATATAATAACTAATTTAAACAGTAGCTGTAGCAGTAGTTTCCCCACTTGAATGAATGAGGAATATTTGGACACGCCCATGCCTGGGGACGCTTGTGAATGCATGGCGGTGTTTTTTCAGCTACAGAAATATAATTCGTATATATTTTTAGAAGTGGTATTATCAGTAGTTTCGCCGCTTGAATAAATGAGGAATATTTGGACACGCCCATGTGGCACGCTTGTGAATGAACGCCTGATGGCAGTATGCGTGATGCAGTAATCCCTATTAGATATCTAGTCGATGAAGAGGACCAACGTGTTTTTGAGTAATGGGTACAAACTGGAAAGTCGTGCACGGTTCCTCCAGTAAATGAGCGCGACTCTCAGGCTGTAGATAAGGGGGTGTGGTGGTGCTGCAGAGTTGGGTGGATGGGTGGGCGGGAGGGGTGGCTTGTCTAAGACTCGGGAGGCGATGTCACACCAGGCATAGAGCCTCAGACTTTCAGAGCTTAGAAACTTAGAAATAGACCTGCGACGAGCTGCTCCTGTGGCTGTTTTGCATACTCTTCTATACTTAATTGCAGAACATTTACAACATATTGGTTCAGGCGCGGCAAACTAGCATGAACAGCGTTAAAATACAATTTTTTCTTTTCTAAAGTTCTACTTAGGATGCTGAAAAGACCCACGAGGTATGTACTGCCGCTGAGCTACGGGTTTACAATCTTGGACGCTGTTTAATTAATGTTTTTGTGTGTGTCGTGGTCCAAAAGCTACCACATCTCCAGTTTTGAAACACGTGTATGGAATTGAGATGAAACTGCCATGAAATTGAGTTTTGAAACACGTGTGTGAAACGGCAAATGAAACGGACGTTTTTTGCGTTAATGTTTTAATTGGACATGAAAACGCACCCGGGAGTGCAGGGCAGGTTTAAACTGAATGTGTGTTCAGGTGTTCACCAGGACAGGCGTAAGTGCTGTGTGTTTACCTCTCAGCTTCATTTACACACCTGAAAGTTGAAAGCTGAGCTGTAATCCAGAGTCTTGGATGAACAGCAGAGACTGCTCAGCATCTCAATGTGTTTCGTTGTAAATATAGAGACGCTTGAGAATTAATTGATGGACTAGAATTTGCTATTTTTTTATGTTCATTTATATTCTATTCTGTTCTGTTTTATTGTACTCTGCTTTATTCTATTCCATTCTATTCTATTTTGTTATATAATGGGATGCTAATTTCTGTTCTATTCTACATTATATTTTTTCGTTCTACTCTCTAACAAACTTTAGTTTTAATTTTTAATATAGTCTGCTAATTTCTGTTTTGTTGTTTTTACTTATAACCAGTGTTTCCCTTATTTTTTTAATCACTTTTCCCTTTCCAACAGCATGTTCAGTGTCCTTTTACATTTAATTCATCCTGATTTGCTACTTTTTTGTTAACCTCGTTCACCTTTGTGACTTCTTTTGCTTGTCTTATATGCATTCTTCAGTTTCTCTAAACATTTGAAGCTCCTGCCATACTTATTTAAACTATCCTATTTAAACAGTCCTATATCGTTGTTTTGGGTTTGTTTTTTTTGCCATTTTGTGTGTTGTTGAGCTTCAGTCACCTCTGAATGCAGCCTACATCTTAAAGTCGTGCTGATTGACAGCTCTGCAGAACTGTTATTCTTTGTTGTTACATGCTTATCATGGCTGGCTGCATATCCTCATCCCCTGCCATGTTTTTGGCTGTTTGAGACGAGTGCAGTACGTGTCTCTTACAGCACACTCTGTCTCTGTTTGAGGGTGAAATGCGGTCAGCACATTTCCTCACAGGTGCTGCCACACATTAAGGCATTACAATCAGCCCGATCACAGAAAACGCTTGGAAAGTCCCTTTGAAACACACATACGTTCTATTGCACGGTGCATGCAGCCACCATGAGCCTCAGGAAGCTGTGAAAAATGTGTGGTACACTCTGAGGCAAAACAAACATACCACATATTGTTTTTGAAAAAGTTACAGGTCCTTTTTTAGAAGGAAGTCCACACTGAAATATTGTACTATATGCTTTACTAAAAAAAGTAAACACTGTTAGTCAGACAAATAGAACCTTATCTAATATTAGCATTTATATGTCTGAACATGGAAAAGACCAAAGAATATAATATATATATGCTCCTTATATAGATTTTAGGGAATTATCTCACCGGGCTTAGACTAGAGACAAATCTATCACAGTTTCTGTTTGTTTTTCTTTATTCTTCTTTGCCTTGTAAATGAGGTAAAGTGTACCATTGTCACCATTTTATGGATGCTGGCGTCTGAAATCAAAGAGAAAGGAGAGCATATAACAAGAGGTGAGTTATTTGTTATGTTGACATAATTGAGTAATGCGTAAAACCATGCGTGCGCCATTTAATGATTTATCTCAATTTTTTTTCAAGCAGTTTGGAAAAAAACAAGAGCACAGGGCCAGGCTAAGCAGATTCATGTGAATGAAAATACAAAGGAATACTTGTTCTGCAGCGCTTAAGCCAATAATAGCACGATCACTTCAAGTTCAAATGCACACTTCCTGGAGGAAACACAGCCTGGTCTTATGATAAGTTACAAAAATATTTCATGAATATTTGCAGAGGCAATCCAAAAATAAGACTGTATTGTTGCACTTTGGACGCTCCTTCATTCCTGTTGTGGGAAACTGACCTTTTGATTTGAAGAAAGATTGTTTTTTTGACCTAGAGCAGCTAGAGCAGGGAAGATGATCTTCCAGTATGTGATGTAATTGTTCTGTCTGCAGGGTTAGGGACCCCAGAGTGACTTTCTGCTGGAGCGTCTCCAGCCCTCCCCAAAGGTCTATTTGCCTGCGATGGTTTATAGTTGAGATCCGGAAAGGAGGGATGAAAGGAGGTCAGCAAAAACTAGTATAGGCCACATTGCAAATACATCAACTTGGACAGCGAGACCGCCTGGAAGTTTGATGCAGTGACTTAACAGCTAGCAACACAGTACCTGCAGTACCTGGCTTGTCGGTCTGAAGAAGACGGCGTGGACGGACGGAGGGAGGAAGTGGGGATTGATTTATCTCCAACCCTCAGACTACCCTCCCACCTGTTCCAGGCACAAGTGGTGGGTTGCCACCCACATCTCAGGGAGCAACGTGACCTAGCAATGAGTGATGCTGAGAGTTCACACAGGCGGAGGACAAACACCTTTCAGCCAGCATGGTGAGTAAGGTCTCTGTGGTTTACATAGCCTTGGAGCTGCTGATCGCATTGCTGGCCATTGCTGGAAATGTGCTGGTCTGCTGGGCTGTGTGCCTCAACCACAACCTGCAAAGCATCACCAACTTCTTTGTGGTCTCCCTGGCCGTGGCTGACATCGCTGTGGGGCTCCTGGCCATCCCCTTCGCCATCACCATCAGCACAGGCTTCTGCAGCAACTTCCATGGCTGCTTGTTCATCGCCTGCTTTGTGCTGGTGCTTACACAGAGTTCCATCTTCAGCCTGTTCGCCATCGCTGTGGACCGCTACATCGCCATCAAGATCCCACTGAGGTAAGAATAAAATGTGGGGTCAAAACTGAGAGGCCTGTGTAGGGGTGAGCAATGTGACAATTGCGGCTGTCACTGTCTGTTATGTTAGTATTTGAGTCTAAGGATTATTCCTGCGATAATCAATTTTAGTAACATGAAATGCTACATAGATTCAATCAATTTATACACAGTAATTTATACTGTGTAAATCACGAAATTAAAAAAAGGTACTTGTAGTGTAGTTTTTATTATTTGATTATATTTTGCCATATTTCACAATAGTTCTGTTTTCTGGCACGAGTTTAGATTCATTAATACATTTGTATACAACACAAATATAGCCATTATATTTATTTACCCAAAAAACGGAGTTAACTTACAAGTTGCAGTAGAGATACATAAAAATATATATATTTTTCCTCTCTACAGATGATTTTTTAGGATAAATTGTCTCAGCTACCAGGCCTCAGGCAGGCTCTCACTTTTAGGCCAAAATATAATGTACACGGTTTCACTACAGTGAATCTATTCACATATTTTTATTTGTTACATTAAAAAATAAAACAGTTCATAATCCTACCTCATTAAGCAAATTCACAATGACATTTATTTTGATACGATGCCTTGATTTTCCTCAGTGCTGTATCTGAATAGGTTGAGGCCAGAGATAAATGATAATGGGCACTGGCCATGGCAGAAGCTGAGTGTGTTGATGCTTCCTCGTGTGTGTTGATGTGCACGTACGTTTACGTTAAAGTATTTGCATGCTTGATTCTGTGTTTATTCCATGCAGTTTCACCGTTTTGCATGTGTTGCTCTTGCAGTCGTCAGTACTCCCTCATTGATATTGGCTGATAAAAGGCTCTAACTGTATCTCTGATCATCACACCAGATTGGCTTTATTTCCCATTTAAATACCTACACTGCTGTAAAACAAATATGGAAATGAAACACAGATGGACTGTGGTGTAGTAAACAAGATAATGTATACAATGGTTTTGGTTGTGTGTACTTTCTCTACAGCAGGTTTTTTTTGCTTTGCAGAAACAGTCCATTACTTTAAATGATAAACAGCCAAATTATCTGGAAGGTTGTGGAGTTCATGCACACTGCCTTATACAGAACACTTTGGCTTTCTCTCTCTGCAATAAATAATTTCCCCCTCAGTTACTGTGCAACAAGCACACAAATATTTCAAAGACTTCTATGGATAAAATATCAGTGCCGGTGCTTTTATTATCTTCTCCTTGCATGTCTACAATACTTTAATTAACTATTTCTATGCTGTATATTGTGATAAATAAAATAGCTTTTACAAAAATGGGCACTTTAATGTGCTCACCTACAGTTTTTTCATATACCAGCCAGATGTCTATTCATTTAGAAGGTTCACTGTCTTTCAACTCTTTGATAAATGATGCATGATTTGGCTCATTATGCTGTTCTGACTGCTCTGCTGAAGTATGTACAGCAGAAAAGCTCCAACAGGTGTTGATTGCATAAGGGCCCTGGGCTCTGTGTTTCGGCAGTTGTGAGTATTTGTAGCTCTGGAGCCCCTGTAAGTCTGTCGGCTTTAATGTAGTGCTCTCTTCTTCTGTCCTCTGTGAGTAAGATTTGAATCCCTGGATTATTTGAACAATTGCCACTAGACCTCCCTCCTTTACCAGGCACCGTTTGGGAGTCTGATACATGCTGCAGAGCTGGATGTATTATGCACTGATCAAAATGAAATGGGGTGTGGTGATAACGGTGTGATTCTAACAACTAACTCTTACATCATATAATTCTAGCTGGTGTACATTATGCATGGAAATAGATCATAACACACAAAGCACACAATAAACTACCAACGGCATGATATTAAATGTAAATGGGGACATTTTCATTCTGTTTCTCCAACAATCTCTAATAAACATATTCACATTAGTACATTTAGGATCAGTGGTAGGAACAATCCCTGGTTCTCTTAATTTGTGAAGTAAGCTTGTTTTTCAAACTCTTCTGCTGGTTGTATTGTCTTTAGGACCGTTATAATAATAATAATTAAATCATTATCATTTGAAAATGTAGGTATTAATCCTATTTTTTGAGCAATTTTAGTTTTGTGTCGAAGTCCATATCAAAGATTTTGTAAGCTGCTTATGTTCTCCTTGGTAAATTGGCAGTTTAAACAATTTTTACGTGATAAGAACATTTTAATCCGGTTTTGGAAATGCCACAGTTCTATTACTGCTGTTTTGGCTGTGACAAATAATCTTATTGGTGCCTTGGTGACAAACTGATGTTGCCTTATTTGTGGAAATTCCAAAGTTGTTTGTTCAGTGGACCATGAATTGCTATTGAATATAGCCAGGAATATTAGCCTTTGCCAAAATGCTTTTACAAGATTTGTTGATTGAATTCAGTAGGAGTATGCTGAGGGCCACAACTCAGATTTTCTTGAGACAACTTAAGGTGATCCCCAGGGTACCATATCGGGACCTGTTCTCTTTTCTTTCTTTATAAAGCACTTGGGTTAGCAAATAAATCCCTTGGGTTAGCCTTCAAGCAAAAACACATGCTGATGACACTTTCTTTTATGCATTCTCCCTCTATAGTGAAAGTGTTACACACACACTTTCCGTCATCACATTTACATTTACGGCATTTAGCTAACGCCCTTATCCAGAGCGACGTACAACAGTGCTCAAGTAATCCACAACAGT
>JBBMFX010000021.1:8191552-8215226 GCA_037832545.1 Rhabdalestes septentrionalis
GAGGAAGGGACAAAAGTAAAGGGACGAACTAAACTAATACTCAGGGGACTGGGAACGGGAAGGCCGGACCGAGGATGTGGTGGTCGTCACAGATGGGAAGAGGTTTAAATCTGAACAAATGTAGTAAAGCAGTGAAATAAGGCACCACAGTGTCACTACTGAGTGAGATTTTTATTACATTCTAGTTCTTTAACTTGTGATGGAACTGAACTTTGACCAGTAAGATCCAGCACAGATTCATTAAACAATTAATGTTTTGAACTTACTTATGTATCAGTGCTATTATCTAGGTAAGCAAAATTCCACTCAGCATATCTGTCTGCCAGCATCTCTGGCATTTTGGACTTTCGGGTTCGTTACTTTTAACACAGTGATATCACTTTGATTTTGGATAGATATCCTCAATAAACTGTAAATCCACATTATGTAGCTGATATTTAAAAATATTTCTTCCCCATGACCCTGCATCTTATGTATCGTTTTCACCCCTCATTAGTTTGCATTCTTTAATGTATATATATGTCTTGTAAAATGTCATATTTCAATCATTTTCAAACAATTTGACCAGCATTTTAACATTTGTAGATTTAATACACTTTTTTAAATAATTTTAAAAAGGGTTTACATTTTATGTAAGATGATCATCTGATAAACCCTGCATTTTTACTTCTACAGATCCTGGTGCGGACCATGTTACGGAAGCGCTCATTTGGGAATCCTTTTGACTGGGGACGCAGGGAGGACAGGAGCCCGACCACCCTGGGGCACACGCTCACGTAAGTTTTCCCTCGCCATACTGTTACAGTAATGATCAATTATGTAGATCTCAATAAACTACAATAGTTCCCTTGACGTTCATACTATGGGATGCTTAAGGTGTTAAATTGGATATTACGAAACTAAATGAACTGAGTAACACCGTAATAAGTTGAATTAACCTAATAAGGCTTTGGAAATTGATTAGTTGGTTGAGTATAATGTTTTAATAGCTCTCTTAGAACAGCATATATTTAAATTCTTACTACAGTACATATATACACACAAAAGTTTGTACTACTAATTCTCAGTCGGTTTTGGCTCTGTGACATGAACTGCAATGATCACATTTGAATTTACTGAGCATTTGATTACATTTTTAGTGCAGTTACAACATTTTTGTGTAGATCTCAGACATATTTATATATGGGCTACAGATTTTCACTGTGGTGTTTCCCTCTGTCCTGCCCTCTAGAAAAGGGAGAGCAGGGAATTTGAAATACTGCTACATTCATGGTAACCAAAGGTAAAAATCTGCTGGCTTGCTAGCCCTCCTCATGCTCCCTCTAAAGAGGAACTGATCATGCCCATTTTAATGACCGTGCAAATGTAATGAATGAAGTAGTAGTGCTAAAGCATGTCATGATAATGTATTTAAGAACAAAAGCTTTTTGATATTACATGTGATAAAACAGATGCTGGATGGCTTTCCTCTGGGCTCATATTATGTACAGTAAACTTGGTAATCTCCATTCAGTTTGTATTCATATATCGCATGTGTTATTTGTGTGAATAATGCTGGATCGGAGGCACGCCTCTATGTCTCAAAAAAGTGGGCAATTCAAGATGTTCTTTTCCAGGCCTGTTGCTGCATGCTAGTCCTTGTCAATTAATGATTAAAAAGTGGTTCAAGGTGAAGAGCATCCTGATTTGCAGTGAAGGCCAACTACCTCTTTCCATTTTATGGAATGTTTGTGTGTTATTAATTGCACTAATTTGTCTCTGCATGCAATGCTACAAGTTTACCCTCCCTACGGACACTCAAATGTGTATGTCTTTGCCTCTAATTAAAATGAATAATTAATGGGATGTATGGCTGTCATGATTACTTGAAATGAACGAATGATTGTGTTAAAATATGTTCAAATTTTCCTTCAGAAAAAATATGCTGTATACTGAAGCTGTGTACAAACATTATGTATTAGGTCGTTTTAAATACTTCCTAGTTTATCTTTTTCCACAAAAGCATTATGGGACCTTTGAAAGGCTATGTAAAGTTTGCAATGTGATTTAAAAACAATGTTTACACAAACATTCATCACAAATGATTGGTACATTTTTTGACAGCTTGTATGATAAATAGTGAAAACTCTAAAACGTCCTGTCATCTGTTTTGAATCTGAAACTTGTATTGAACTTGAATTTTCGAATGTGTGACAGCTAATAACAGACTTCAATTCTGCATAGCCTTTGACTGGTGCTGATACTTCGAACGTGTGCATATTTTAAAATGCCGCATTTGTCTGTTTCCTAGGAAACAGGAGAGTGGGGAAGGCATGAGGAGCGTGGACTTGCCTTTCGTGGGCGAAGATGAAGCACTATCCTGACACTTCGGGCTTTGCTAGAAGGGCCTAGCGTCAAACACTCTTCACCTGGGAAGTGAGCCACTGGGAGAAAGGATGGGTTCAGAATTCCCAGGATGTGGACGTGTAGCTGGGGCATGGACTCCCGGAAGGGCATCATTTGTTGATGTGGGGCTACTCTCCCACGCCATGCATGCGTCATTTGTACAGTCCTACGGTAGCATGCACTGTATGTCCGTCAGTCCAGTCTCTGCTCTCAGGACCCATTCCTCCTTACGTTTGTGTGTGTGGCTATATGTGGGTGGGTTTATTTCCCCTCCTGTCTAGCTTGGAGGTTGTGCTTGCACTTTTGCTATAGTGGGGGTGGCACTGCAGTAGAAATAAGGCTAAACGAATGCTAACTCCTGAAGGTACTCACCCCCTGTACAGCTGTTGAAAGTGATTGTTCTGACTGCTGTTGTGTGCCATTGAAAAACACTTAACAAAAAAAAAAGCATGAATATGAAATAAATAAATAAATAAATAAGATGGAGATTCTCATCAGCAATCATGCTCAGATCTACAAAAATACATCCCGTTTCTTTGAAGTCCACCCTGCTTTGAAATTATATAGCAAATGAGGACTGCATAAATTATGACAAAGCAAAAACAAATTTGTAATTCTTTTTTCACCTTCCAGCCAATGATCATATCCATACTAAGGAGGTTTTTACTCTTTAACTATATTCAGGGTGATATCTAAAGGAAAATGCAGATATTGTATGTATGCATGTGTGTGTGTTACAAGGTCACAGAGCTTTGGGTGTGTGTTATAATGTATACATACTAGCTAATGGGCTAGACTATTAAGTTATGGAACTACTTACTGTTCTACTGACACAAAGTTTACGAGGGAATTCTAGACATGGCATGATCTCATGTTTCAAAAAGTCAATGAATTACTAAGAGATTATCCAGAATTTTAGGGTATACAAAAACAATTGGCTTTGTGATTTTTTTTTCAGACTTTTTCAGCGTGATCCTTTTATCATGAAGGTCACGGCCTTTTACTGTAATTTCGTGAACCTTTGTGTGTAGAATTACCAAAATAATACATACTGGTGCATCTTACAATTGTCCTGGTGAAAGTGTATTAGTTATTGACATTTCAATTTTGGATGTATAGATTACATTTTTTAGGAAATACAATAACTTTTACAATCTATGCATGACACGTCACTTGCTGAACTTTTTTGGACACAAATGTATGCCTTACATTTCATCAGTGTACTTTTAGAGTTTTGATACAATAGAGCTGAGATAAGGGTAAGTTATTCTAGAGCTAAAGTAGTGTAGAAACAGAAGAGCATTTTTAGTAAAGTGCTGAAAATAGATTTTGAACATATTGTAATTAGCCCAGAGCTCTCTTCTTTCCTCTGTGCACTTCAGTCAGTAAGCTCTTGTGTTTTAGCCCATTATGCCCTAAATAGGTGTAGTTCAATGTGTTTGTGAGTGGGGCTTTATGCTACAGGACTTCCTTTGTGACACACAAAACTGATATTGAGAACACAGTTCATGCTTCCACACGTTAAGGGGTGTTTCAGCACGAGCGTGTCTTGAATGTACAGCCAAAGGATTGGGGTTTACAAGCAGGCAAAGCCACTTGTGCTCCTTTGGCTTTCTGCGCTTTGCTTTTTGCATGTTGGCTCTGGTGTACCCTGAGGGTCATTCTCTGAGCTGGATGATTTTTGTGTATATTTTCCTTCCTTTTTTAAAACTTGTACTATGCATACGGAAATCTCAATCTGTGGTGCAGTTCTAGACCTTGTCAGTCAGTCACTCGTGTTTGTTGTATTGGATGTGGGTTATTTGGGGGGTGGGGGGGTGGGGGGGGGTGCTGATGGAACATGTATTTGAAGTCAATATATATGCATGAACATCTGTGTTCAAACACATATGCATATAGTGGCAAGGTCTGTATGTATTTTAAAGGAAACCTAAGGGGGAATTCAGTTGTTCAGTGCATTGAGATGTAAACAAAGTCATTCAGATTATTTTGCTGTAAAATAGTGGAGAAAATCAGATATTAGCACTAAGCGAATGCACAATTTTTTTTGCCATAAACACTGACATTTGAGGCTTTTTAAGCATATTCCATATGTTTTATTTGTAGCTTATGAAAAACATTCACATATTTTACCTTGTATGTCACCAGCACTCGATGAGAATCAAAATGTAATTTGGCCACTATTACTTCACTTTCATGTTAATGACGGCTTGTACGAACCTACACAAAATACACAGAACAAAAATCATGTGTCTAACATTATCTTAACGATGAAAAAAGAGTAGAATTGGAATATATCACAATAAACAAACCTCTAGAATTCTACTAAATAAACATGAAAACAGGCATAATTTATTAAAGAAAGGCCCCAATAGGCAATTGCATCAGTTTTTTTAATGCTGCTTTGAATAACTTTGTTTAAAATGTAATACTGAATGATACAAATATTCCAGTGGAATTCCTTTTTTAAATCTGAAAGTCTGTTGTATACCAGTTGCTAAAATTAAAAACAGTGTAATTGGCCCTTTAACTAGAACAGAATGTGAAAAATACCTTTCAGAAGAAAAAAATATAGAGTATGTAGCTTTGTTTTCCAAAAATGTCAGCAAATTTTAGAAATTATTTTGTGTGAATGCTATTTTAAAATTTTAGAATAACATTAAATTCCAACATATCTTTTATATTTTTCAATGAGAACACACCAAGTAGTTTTTTTTTACCCCACACCTGAATTGATCTCAGACAAAGTAGACTAAGATTGTGTGCAGGGTTTGAATTGGGGGGAAAAAAAGTATGCTTATGATATTTGTATTTGTATATTATAAATATTAAAATTTTTGTCCTCCATGAAATGTGCCCAGTTTTACCTGAAGGGCTAGGATATTGGCATTCAAATCACATAAGGGAGTAGTTTTTAGCCACTGTAGTGATGGTTTACATGGACATAACTGCATGCCATCTATATCACACTCGATTTCCAAGCATGTTGGACACACAGTTACATCACCGTTGATCATTCAATACATATTGTATCCTGTTCATTATTTGAATAAAGAAAAGTTGCCTTTGCTCGTTGTTATGTTGTTATGTTTAGAAATATTCTCTACATAGCAAAGAAATCCCAATTTGTATTTTTTGGTAAATTTTTATGTTACAATTTTATTTTTTATAGAACATTATTGAAAAACATTATAACATTATTAAAAGTAATTTAAAAAATCACAAAAAGAGAACTGAAATAGCGGTAGAAATGCAGATATGTATAAGAAGGTTTAGACCGGTTAAGCTTTTAGGTTTTTAAAGCTATAGTTTGTTCCAGCAGCAAACAGCAAATGAAGAATTGATCTGAAGTAAAGTAAATAAGTATTGATCTGCGCTGGGTTCAGGACGCAGGCTTACGTCAAAAAAATTGGCAATCCGCACATGTGAGATAGTTTCACACCTCTGGAGGTTAGAGTTTCTGCAGGGATCCACCAGAGAGTGCCAGAGGTCTGAATACGTTATATGCTGAACCAGCTCTTTGAACCCGTTGTAATAGAATCTGCTAGGAACTGACGTTAAGCACCTTTATCACTTGGTTTGGTCATTTTGGTTTAAATTGAAATGCTAAATCTGGAAAGTGAAAGATGTGAGCATATCCAAAACAACAGAGTGAAATTAACACTAACCAAAAAAGTCACTAAGAACTTAATGTGAAATAATAAAAAGGGAAGCAAAGGCATAAAAGAAACCTCGCAAAAATAATGTTTGGATAAACCTGTATACTTGGTAGACCAGTTTACAGTGCTGTGAGTCTCGTGAATCTTAGTAAAAGCAAGACACCTCATAATCTGGTCATTTACAGGTAAACTAAAAGATGCAAACAGTATGCACTTAATTCAAAACGACCGTTTTATTAAGCGGCACAGGACTACTGGCTCATGAACAAGAATTCCTCTTTTTCTAGCAATAAAACAAATAAACATTTGCCTGTTTGTGGTATTTAAAGTGTGTTTGGGCATCTGAAGAGGCCATGTTTTTCACTGAAAGTTGCATGAACTTTTGGCTAAAAGTATCCTGCTACTACAAATAACATTAATATTACTACTTATGCTGCTATTATTACTACCACTACTACTACTACTACTACTACTACTACTACTACTACTATTACTAATACCGTCCGTTACTCCTAATATTAATAATCCAAACCTTATTATTACTCTTCCTCATCCTATACTATAATAGTAGAAGAATAAGAAAAGAAGTAGTAGAAGTCGTAGTAATATTCGTCGTCGTCGTAGTCCGTGTCTGATAGTGATGGGTCGTTCTTGAACGATTCGTTCATTTTGAATGAATCTTTAATGTGACTCGGGAACAACGAGTCGTCTTGTACGAGTGATTCGTTCAGTCTCGCGTGCGCATTTTCGCTACATCCTAAAGTTTCTGTATTGGATTTATTGAGTCTCAAACCCGAAGACTCGAGAGATGAACTTATCAATTCTCTTTCCGGCTCAGGCTGCAAAGGTTAACATTACGGGGCTGTCACGTAATGAACGTAGAACTAAAACCCGAAGACACGAGATAAGAACTAAATCAATTCTCTTTCCAGCTCAGCCTGCATTGGTTAGCTAAATGGGCTGTCAGGTGATGAACAAACGACTTAAGCCCGAAAACTTGTTAGAAAGAGGTGAGGTGAGTGTATCATAGATTAAAGACAGGTAAACAATTAATGAAATTTTTCTGTTCCTTATAGCATTATAGTTTTGTCTTGTTTGTAGTATGATCAACGTTTGTGTAAGCAGTAGATATGTTAGGGAAGTAACACGTAACATTTTAATTAGATTTTGCTAAAATGAACAAAATGAGCGTGATGACTCGAAAAAGATCCGTTCATTTTTCTGAACGAGACTCAAAGATCCGAGTTGGTAAAATGATCCGAACTTCCCATCACTAGAGTCTGATCGGTTCTGAAGTTCGCGCGTTCCCAAGACAACTTATCCAAATGGATCACAATCAGATCGCTCACTGCTGATTGGCCGACCCCGGGGTCACATGATCCGGGCGGGCGCGCAGGCAGCTTATTTGTCAAGCGTGTCAGACAAACTTCAGGAGGCGTTTCGGACAAGGCTTCACATGCAGGACTCAAGTGAACACAATCAGCGTAAAAGAAGAGTGGTTCTCAATCAATCCTGCACCTTCCGTGTTCCTGTAAGTATACAGAAGACACATATTAAGAATATATGTCTCTTCCTTTCCCTGACAGTGGAGGTTTTTTTTTTGTGGTGTCGACGAATGTTGTGCTCATTTAGACTCATTGCATGGTGAACAGGTTTGGACTTGTATCAATGTAAAGTTTATGTGATATTAATTTTCAACATGCCAGTATGCTATTCTTTATAATAAATTGATTATGCATTTTATTTTTCTTCCTACACTTTGCATCTTCGCTTTCTTCTATCTGTTTGTACATTATGGAAGTGGTTGGACCACAGAAATGATAAAAGACGGGCAGAAAAAGCTTCATAATTTCAGCTGCAGTGCATGATTTAAATCCAGAATAAGCAAATTGACCCATGAAACAGATTTGCACACTGATTTTACTATTAATATATTTTTAATTTTTGGCTGTCTATGCATTATTCTCAGTGCCTTTGTTCACTAGGCATGTGGATGGTCTTTCAGGTGCTGCCTAACACAGTTAACCTGGATCCAGTCACCAGGACAGGATGCATATGAACAGCCTCCTGAACCGATGGAGTAAGTACAAGTGTTACCACAATATTCTGGTTGTATTACTATTGGTATGAAATGCTGCTGGTGTCCTCATGTACACCTGAATGTCATTTCTTACATTTTAGTTGTAATAATTCCTTGTAAGATTCTATTTGTCTACATGCAGGCTTCTCATGTCTCATATAGAAAAAGATGTGTGTTATATAATGGTTAAAATTAAGGCTTCCAGATCATTCTGAGGGTCATATTGACAGCAGTGCACTGTGGGTCTTTTATCTGTGGTTAAGTGCCATAATGTTAATGATATGAACCCCCTGAAAGAAACACTCTTGTTCGGAGATATGAGTTTCAAGGTAGGGTGTAGGCTTTTTTATGTTTCAGAAAATCAACAAAGTTTTTATTAGCAGTCATGTTGGTGTGGTCGTATTTTCTGGAAGTTTAATGGCTTTGCTGTGCCAGTCAAAAAAATGAGATTTAGAAAGCATTTCCCTCTTCATCTCATCTCTCCTATATTTCCTAATTATATTTACTTATGTGTGTTTGTGTAATATGTAGATATATCTGTGTACATATTCCATTGTTAGAAATATGTTTTCTCTGTTACTAGATGTGGGTCTCTTTCCAGAGTATACAGTCTATTTAAGATATGTCATGAATTCTTCTCAGCTCAGGAACACAGTGTGTACAGAAAGAGCCAATAGAAGCACATGCTGGAAACACTGGCCATAAATCTGTTATTTATATCTTAATATACAACAGAGTGCAGGGGACCAACTAGTCATGTCTCTTGAGCCATATCGTAGCCATAGAGTGCTCTGTGAAAAATGGAAGTATCTTTCATTTTCTTTGTTTCTATAAATACTTGCAGCTCACTCTGGGCTAAATGAACTCATGAAACACACCAGCACATTTTCAGTATTTTTATTAGTAAAAGTTACAATTAATGGTGTTACATATATTTTAGACTAAGATAAACCTCTATTAGTCCCACAACTGGTTAATTTGAACTGTTACTGAAAATCTTAAAAAATGTTATCTGTCTAAATGTTTAAATCTGTAAATAAAGCACCATATGTAATAAGTAAGAGGTGACTGGCTGCATAGCACAATACATTCTGCACAATTATGCTACATTCTTTTGGTGCAGGTGTTGCACTATTCCTGAATAGCATATGTTAATTTACTCAACTTGTGTTATTTACTTCATAAAATTACCTGACACATCTGTGGATTCCAATTTGATTCTAATCTTGCATAGTGTTCAATCCTCCCTCATGGGGTTAAATATTTGAAATATTCATGCAAATATGCTGTCAGTTATTATTATTATATTATTATTATTATTATATATTGGACTGATTGTACAGTAAAAACGTAATCTACCAATTCCTTTGACAATTAATGAAAGAATCAGTGTAAAAGAGGCCAATATGCAATACCATCTTGTTATGTTTTGAGGACAAACATTTTAATGTGTTTTTGTAATTTTATGAAGAAATAGTTACAGGTAGTTATAGTATATTTGAAAAGTGGTAATTGTTTAGCCAGTTCTTCTTATTAAGTGATTATTTTCAAAATAATGGAATGGAACTAATGGAAATGCAGTTCCACTATAAGTTTTACTGTTTGAAAGCCTTTGTGATTCTGTAATGCTCAAAACTGGAAATGGAAATTCAAATGCAGTGTTTTCTGAACCTGAGCCAAATCTGTGGAAGCTTTGTTTCAGTTTGGTGGATTATTTCCCTTCAAATCTGAACAGTTCTCTAAACGCCTTCCTGTGGCATGAAAACTAATGTTTTGCTGGCATAACTGCAGTATTAAAAGGAGTTTTATTTTCAAGATCTTTCCACCAAAGCGTAAACACCCCCCCCCCCAAAAAAAAAAAAAACAAAAACAAAAAAAACCCTGTATATTCAATGACATCCCAAAAGCTTTATCTGTTTATCTGACATTGGAAGCACCCTGGTCATCCTAACAACTCGAGCTGATTATGAGTAACTCATCAATTACTGATGATATCAAAGTTTTGGCTAAACATGGTATTGACTTTCAGTGTAGTTTGTGAATCTGTTTATAGCAGCAGCTGTTTACTTTTTACTTTGTAGAGGATGCTGAATCGAAGTGCAGATGTCATCTCTGTAGCCCAATGCAAAAAGCAGGACAAAGGAGAACAAGGCCTGTGATTCTTTAGGAGCTTAGAGCTGTGAGTGTGTGAGCTGTAGCACGGCACACTGTTGGCACGCAGACATTAATGAACTCTGCTCATGGCTAATCTCTGTTTGCAAGACATAATCAGGATAGTGCTCTCCCTTGTAGAAATATTAAACATGTTTGTGTTATGCTGCGAGAGATCAGTCATATAGAACGGGTTCAGCATGTGCTGCGTGAGCCGTGACATCAGTCCACGTGCTGATCGGAATCTGAACCCTAAAGTCCGGAATAAAGTAAGACACTCCGAGTAAGATATCATTGACTTTCCTCAGTCAGCTTTGGATTTTACACACCCTGAGAGTTAAGGCCAGTCTTTAAATAAGTGAGCCAGGAACAAGGCTAATATTCACAATTCTTCCTTTTTTTCATATCTAATGGAGCTGCCAGGCCATTTTTCTGCTACGTGTTTAACTACAGTACATTAGCCTCGTATCTCTAACAAGTGGCATAATATGTCCTGTGTCAAAGTGCATTTTATATTTGATTTGAACACTAAATTTACTAAGTACGAGGCTTGTTGTGTTATGAAACTTTTTTTCACTTAGGAAATCAACCAAAAATTGTGTTCGATCTGAATGTTTCAACTTTTGCACAGGAGCAGGATAGGCAGCTATTCATGCTCACAGCGTTTTTTTGGCAGCAAACATAAGACGATTAAAATAGGATTAATTGCACAGGCCTATTTTGGGGTGTTTTATATGAGCCAGCTTTTCCTGACCTGTTGTTCTTTCTCTCCTGTAGTTGTTTCATAACTTCATGGCTTCTCCTTTCCACTTAAAAGCCCATTTCCAGTAAGTACAGGCTCCCCCTGGGAGTCTGAGTGGGAGCAATAGATTTTTGATGTGTGTTATGTCAGAGATTTGCCAGTGCATGGAATTTTTCACTCTGGTGTGGACCAAGTTTGACAGACATGTTTTCTTCTGCATATTGACCTACGTGGATGTGTATGTGTGAAAACGCATGACCTCTTTCTTGGGTACCCAGAGGCTGACCTCGGTGACTTCAACATGTCAGGTTTTTCCGCTGGTTGGGGGAGCTCAGTTACCCTCCTCCAGCTAGGTGCCTCTCTTCTTGTTTTTGTCAGAGCACTGATCACATGTAATGGTTTGCTTAAGACGTCAGTGCCTTGTAAGACAAATACTGTTGGAGCCTTTGTCTGAAAGGTGTCAGGTTGATGGAATAGCAACAAAAAGTGTAACAAATACATAAAATGTATAAAAAAGCTGTTATGTTGTATCAAATGTATAAAATAGAACAAGAACATTCTTAAAATTGTATACAGTTTAAATGATCTACAACTAGTATCCTTTAACATGGTTTAATAGTAGTTGCAGTGTTTTGTATTGTGGCATTGCCTCTTTTGGTCACCCCATTTTGTCAGAGTTGCAGATTTTGGCAATTCTGTATCCTTGTTGTGTTCCCTCAATGCAATACCCTGCATGTGTTGAATAAATACATTTTGCAACCCCTGTAAATCACTTTTGTTGGAATAAAAGAAAATATATACAAGGGTGACATTTGACTTCCTAATAGTCTGATTCCAAAATAAAAGGGCCACCACCCAAGTCCTTAAGCGTCTACAGTGGCAGGTGGAAACTTAAGAGAGCTCTAAAACAGAGATGGCCTAGGAGACACACACAAGGCCTCTTTCATTACACTAAATTATTCATTGCTAACCACTCGGAAATTGACTTGTTTTTAATCTTGTTGAGGCACACATGTGCAGCCTGTTTTGCCAAACAGTGGTTAATAAATGCATCAATTTGCAGGCTACAGAAATAATAATTACAGAAAGAAAGAAAAACATGCATAGACTATATTTAGGATGGCACTGAAAAACAGAATGACCTGTGCTCTGCCAAACCTTTGTACTGGTCTGGGTTATTAGTTTGTTTGTTACAGGTCCAGGTGACCCAAAAACATGCTTTGTTTTAGAGCCAGTGCTTGTGTTTTGTATGTGGATATACAAGTATTATAAAACCAGCTGTGAGAGGACTCTCTCCGTGACATTGACCTGCTGCCTACCCTGTCAAAAGCGCTATGTTACCTCAGGTGTCTCGCACTTTCTTTACTCTCTCTCACGCATAAACTACACATACAGATTTCATACCTACTGTAGCCTAAAGGCTATGTGAAACTCTAGCCTGAGCAACTGCATTCACCATCGCCACCAGTGTGTGATGTACAAGACATACTGGTTTCAGGTGTCAAAATGTTCTGAAAACAATGTCTATCACAATATGAGAGTACATGGAGCATGTTATAGTATGTGTGTGGGACTTGAAAACATAAACCAGAAAAGTTGGTCACTACAGGAAATTAGCTAAAAGTTTTGTACTGTTTTTTTTGGACATTGACGTGAGGTGTGTGTCATGAATGTTATCTGCATCTTATCTGTTTTATGATTGGTTGAGCTGTCAGATTTTTGCAGGCAGATAGCTTTTAGATAGTCACGGTGCTTTGCTACAGGTGTAGATGTATAGTGAGACTTTAATCTGTTCGGTTTTGAAGGAATTCTTTAAAAGTGTACTAACTTCCCATTTTTTCAATGAACAACTTTAAAGGAAACAATGCAGAAACACTGACAATACAATTCAATATATAACCCATAATGTGTTGAGTGTCTCCCCCTTATTCTTGCACTGCAACTATTATTGCTAACAAGCAATCAAATGTTATACATCCCCATTTCCCTCATTAAAGTAAATGGGTAGAAGATATTCATATTTTATAAAAAATATATCATTGACTGTCTAACTATGACATTATAACTTTGATTGCCTCATTACAGAGGCACCAGTAAGTGGATCGGATGTATTAAGCAGCAAGTAAATGGGCAGTTCTTGAAGTTGATGTGTTGGAAACAGGAAAAATGGGCATGTGATCTGACTGACATTGACAAACTGGGTTGGCTAGACATCTGGGTCATTTCTAAAATCGCTTGTGGGATGTTTCTGGTATACAGAGGTTAGGGCCTTGTAAATGTGGTCAAAGAAGGACAATCAGTGATGGGCTTATGCATGCCCATCTGGTCTGATCCAACAGAAGAGCTACTGTAGCACAAATTTCTAAACGGGTTTATGCTTGCTGCGATAGAAAGGTGCCAAAACATGCAGCGCATGACCAGATGTATGGGGCGTATTGGGCTGCCCAGCCACACAGTGGTCACAGTGCCCATTCTGACCACTTTCAACTATGGAAAGCCCCAACAAAGGACACATGATTATCAAAAGTGGACCATGGAGTGCGGGACCAAGGTGGTCTGATGTATCATGTTTTATTTTATATTGTGTGGATGGCAGCATGCATGTATGTCTCTTACCTGGTGAAGAGATGGTACAAGGATGCAGTAGGGGAAGGAGGCAATCTGTTGGAGGTAGTGTGATTTTTTTCTGCCATTACATTGACACATCCAACCCACATAAACATTATTGCAGACCAAGTACACTCTTTCATGGCAGTGGCCTCTTTCATCAGGTTGATACACCCTGCTACACAGCAAAAACTGTTCAGGAATACATTTGAGATACTTGACAATGTTGTTGACTTGACTTCCAACTTCCCCAAGTCTCAATCCAGTCGAGCATCTGTGAAATGTCCTGGACATATTTGTATGATCGACTGAACCTCCATCTCATTTCTTATAAGATCTGCTGCTAAAATCTTGTTGCAGATAACACAGTATGTCTTCATTATGCACATGTAAATTCGAGAGTAGATACATACTGGAGAATAAGGGGTTAAAATGCTTGTAATAATTGTAGCTTGTTCAAGGCGGTGCATAATACACAATGCTGAGCTCATGCAGTTATGATTACTCCCTCTGCAAATCCCTCTCACTGTAATAGCTCTTCCACGATTAGTAGCCCGTCTCTGCATATATGCATTATGTTATCTAACCCACTGTCGAGGCTGTGCGCTGGCTTCCACTGGGAGCAGTCTATTATATTCCAGAACTCTCATGTTTCTGTTGCATCACCTGGTTTTGTAATCAGTGTCCTTCTACTGTGGCAAAGATTTCTTTTGATTCGTGAGGGTTTTTCTTGGTTCCTAATAAGAAATTGAACATGAGGAATAGCAAAATGGCAATATCCATTCAGGATATAAACACGTGTCTAAACAAACTGGATATAAATTGCAAACAACATTCTAGACCCAACACTGTTATGTGTTTAATTTGATTGGACTGGATTGTGATCAATCAAAAGCTAAAATAACACGTGCCTTCATTAGATCTGCTAAGATATACATGGAATTAACACTTTTTTGTTCGACACAGATTATGTAGTTTTTTAAGTACTGCTGTGATGTCACCCAAACTCCAAAAAGGCTAAACATCACGAACATGCATTTTTCCATATACACTACCCTTAATACATAGAGTTAATGCTTATCACACTGGACCTGCTCTTTGCATGTCTGTGTTTGTTTGTGCATGAGTCAGGTGAATGTGTTAATATGACAGCAGTGGTGTGTAAGTAAAGGCCAGTAGCTTAGAAGGACTGTAGAAGGCTGACCTGCTGGAAGGTAGTCGTTACAGGCACCGCTGACTGAGAGAGCTGGCAGAACTGCGAATAAACACGTTAAAGGGCAGTTAGGACAGCATACTGCAGGTCAGTGAGGGCATGAGCTCAGCTGTGACGTGCCTTATAATGATTCAGTGATGTAATCTCTGTAATCCATGATTTGATGAAAGGTCTATAACACACACACATGACACACTGAGATTGTGTTTGTGCAATAAGCTCTGGTCATTTGTAGAGCACCAAGTGAAATTGAACCAGGGAAATAGATTAATCTATGTTGCAGCACTTGGTTTTGCGACAGATGGTGTTGACACATGTTGATTCTTCTAGAACTCTTTTGGTTCTTACTTCTCAGTGGGTATTAGGTGAAATAGAAGGTTTAGACACGACAAGTAGGGCTCAGCAGAGCCCTCAAGCTGATATTAAGAGTCCTACAGATTTTCATGTTATTGACAAAAAAACACAAAAAATTGAAGCTCTTTAAAATCTACATTGTTCATGATATGTCCATTCCGCATCTAAAGTCTAAGTAGTACTGGTGTGCTGTGCTAGGTGAGAATTATCTGAGTTACTGTGGTCTCTTGTGACATAAAAATATGACCTTATTAAAAAAATAGCTAGACACTAAGATTGCACACTGAACATGTACATGTAACTATGTATTGAGCACAGGTTACATTAACATGTAGTGTTATTGAACTTTCCAGAAGCTAGAAATGCCCAAAAAACACATGTTTAAAAGCTTTTTGCAAATGTGAAGATACACCTTTTTATCAGTAGTGAACAGAGGTTGAATTCAAGGTTTAACAATCTATCACAATCTATGTTGCACTGGAAGAGATGGACTACACTGTAGTTGTGAATGACAAAGTGTACCAAATGATAAATAGTGCTGAAAAAATTGACATTATGTTTAGATACAAGGTAGTATGTTTACATATATGTAAGCAGCAGTGTAAAATCTGGGACTTAATGTGTGTATGTGTGTGTGTGTTAGTGTGTGTTTATCAGGTTTAGAGGAGGGAGGGTCCAGCTACTCCAGTCCACTGTATTTGGCTGACACCTAAAGCGTGACATCATCTTCACTCTCATGAGCTCATCTCACACTGTACTGAGAACAGCCCGGGGTAAATGTTTTCACACACATTGAGAGAAATATCCTGGCCTCAGAAGAGCAGAATCCTCTTTAAACACAGCCTGCACATCACACAGTAGATACACTTGAAGCCACACACACACACTTGCATATTAAAGTATCCTTATTCTACACTCATCAGACTAATTTATCTCAATTGTCAGCACTCAGTGCTGTTTTACAAGTTCCTCAGCTGAATTCATGAGTTCTCAGTGGCCTTAGGCTGATGACAGATTCCAGCGTATTTCACTAAAGTTATTTAGTGTGCTCAGCTTTGACCAACAGATTTGCTAGTCCAGAGATCATGTCTGGTTCTCTCACACTTTTTTTTCCATCCTGTGCTTTCTTACCATGCTGCTTTTGGTTTCTCTTGACATCAAACCAAGTGGATAATAGCAGGGCCTTACTGATATGAAAATGTTGTAGCCAATATACAGATTTCAAATGGAAAATCTGGTGACTGATAATATATTGTCCAATGCTTTACTGGCCTCTTACAATAAAATGAATTGTCACAACTCTAACAGTAAAATGAATAGCAGAAAACCTTCAAAATACAAATATTGTAGCACTGGAGGTAGAGCTAATTATTTTGGCTTGGGTTTTGTTTGTTCACTTGATGGTGTTTTGTTTTCAGACCTCCCAGCTCAGTCTATATTTAGTTAAATGGGGGAACCCAATATTGGGTTCCTGAGTGGCTCAATTTCACAAGCATTATGTAGATTTGGTTGTAACTATCAGCATGTTACTCATCAGTGTCAGCCACTGCTATCATCCGACCGATACATTGTTGTGCTCTAGAAAAGAGTAACATCGCAACAATGGACTGTATAGAGAAATTACCTCTAGAGGGTCTAAGAAAGCAGTGAAATATTAAGTCAAACCATTTATTAACATAACAGTGGCCATATGTAATGAGAGCTTGCAGGTGCATATATTAATTTGGACTAATCTAGAACGTCTTTTACTCTAATTTTATACTTCTGATAGGTTATCTTAAACATCACAAAAGAAACAAAAACAGTGATCTTTAGTAACTTGAAACGTTCTGTCAACACAAGGCATGTGCTTGTGAGGTCATCTGAGTTGGCCAGATAGTGTCTCATTGCTGAATTGTATTAAGTGGATGTGCTTAGGTTTAAATAGATGGTGGAAAGGTGCCACAGACTGGTATTTAATGCCACTTGTTCAGCCACTTATTCACTCCACTGCCAGTCACGTTCTCTGCCCTGGCAGTCCAAGCTGTAAATTCTGTGTAATATCCTGTAAATGTCATTTAGTTAGGCTTTACCTTGTGAAAGGTAAAGTATAATTAATGATATATTTTTTGCAGACATATTTTTTTCTATATAGTAACAAGTTATTTTGTACATTATTTGGGACTATTATTTTCCAAACATTGTTTCCAAACATTTCCTAAGAAGCGCAGGTTTTATGTGCTTGGCTAGTTTTGTTTTGGGAAAATATAAGTCAAGTTCTATCATTTTAAATATTTTGGTTATCTGTTTTAATACTGAATCAATAAAAATAGAATGTTTTGTGAAGTTCTGGTATCATTAAAATTTTTCCAGCACTGCACCATGTTGGTCTTAAATTTTACTCACAAAGGTCTTAAAATGTCTTAAAAGGTCTTAAATTCTACAAGAACCCTGTACATTTATACGAATTAAATGTATTATCACCTGAGCAAAATATGTTACACTGATAGTTCTGTTTACTGACTTACTGGTTAAAATGTGTTCAGTGTCATACATTTAAATGCGTGACTTATTTAAGTGTAGAAGCATGATTTGATACGTCTCCTGCTCATGTCATATTAAACAATTATATTATGAGAAATGCTCTTGTTTTTGTCTATGCTGTGGTCACATGGGGTGTGTTTAGTGGACATAATCTGAAGTGTTGTCTTCTGTCCATTGTAGATGAAATCTCCAGGATGTGTGCGGTGGATGTGTCCCCTGAGCCAGGCAGCCCCACACTGCTCAGCGAGTCTTCAGACACCTATTGCCAAGTGGACCGCTGGCACCAGCTCCGCACCAGCGTCTGCAAGCTGGAGTTCTGGGAGGACTTCAGTGCTGAGCTTATAGGAAGTGGCTTCTTCTCCAAGGTCTACAAGGTACATTTACCTGTTTTTTTTTTAACCTGTTTTAATTCCACTGTTATATGCAGTGAGCAACAATTTTAACGTTTAATAAAGCAAAAAAAAATTCTTCAGAGTAGATTCCCTTTATCTCAATGCAACTTTACTTACTCAAGCAACTTGAGTTCAGTATTTAATAAAATCTCTGTAGAATCATGACATTTTCAAGCTTAAAATATTAGTAACAAAAATCACAAATGGAATTAAACTTGAAAAAATTCCTATAATTATATACCGTACCTCTTTATAATATAAACTATTTATGTACAGTTACTGCTTTAATGTTTAACATGGACCAGATAAACTTTTAAAATGTACAGACTTTTTAAAAACTCAGCTGCAGTGTCTATTGTGTTGAAAACAACATTTTAGGACATTACGTTCTACAGGCTGTTGAACATGTCATCCCATGCAGACAATTTTCAGTGAGCAAAATCCTTTAAAAGATCATATCATCCATTGGTTACACCCACATTGTTGTTGATCTCTGCATTCAAGGTTTGAATGGACTTTTTAAATGTCTGTCAGTTAGGATCAGCCATCATTTCATATTTTTGTTTATAAAGAGTAAACCCCCACTTACATATTTTATATGTAAATGTAACTGAATTCGCATGAATATTTATGTTGTACATTTCTAAATTATATTTTTATTAGTAATTTAGCACTAAAATACATGGAAAATTATGTATTGCTGCGAAAAAAGACGGTGACATCCGGGCCTCGTCCATTACACCCCCTCATCCTCGTGCTGGGTTGTTTGTTTTAGTGAGTCTCATTCCCTTCAGATGCATCTAATTGCCTTGCAAACCGCAGCACCCAAACATAAACAACCAGCATGAGGATGAGTGGTGTGGTGGACGAGGCCCGGACATCACAAAAGCTAAATAAAAAATGCAGAATGTATCTGCAGTTTCTGCACATTTGCCGGAGTTTCAGGTAACAATGATTATTTTGGTTCTCAGAAGAAATCAGTGAGTGATGAATATTAGCCGGGGGTTACTCTATAGTTATTATTTTATGTTGTCTTAACAGGTAAGGTTTTATTTAACCTAATAACACAAAGTGTGAAATGCCAGTCTGGCACACAACATTAAGTGTTTCAGTCTTAATTCCAAAAATATTAACGTGCAATTCAAAAGCCTAGAGTTTCCATAAAAGGAAAACATTTCTTTTAAATTGTAGGCACAATTGAATGTTTTCCTCAAATTGTACGGACCTACTCACATTCTGCAGTATAGCTAATCAAGGTGCCTGTGTATTCAAAGATCGTCTATGGTGAGGAGTCACATCAGGTCACAGGTGTGTCTACGATGAGCTTCCTTCTATTGTTAACACACCAGTGCTGAGGTGGAATGCAGAGAAGAATGGAAAATCACAACAGTCAGTGCGCAGCATTCAAAAGGCTCCCTCACGTTCTTGGCCGTGACCATTCTCACAGTAGTAGCCAAGAAGTGACGAAAGTTGGCTACATTTTGCAAGAGGAAATTTCATCCTTCAGAGACCATGGCCACTGAGGAAACAATAAGCCATTAAGGTCAATTGGCGTAGTGAGTAGAGCTGCACCATTTAGTTAGTCTTTTATTGTACCTGAACGTGAACATCACAAACGTACAGAACAAATGAACCATTGTGAATGTAGGAAGACACTCTAGAGGAATGGGCATGGGAGAGAGCATACTGGAACAGAGAAAACATTATAGTTTGGGAGTAGCATTCAGAAGAGTGAGTATGAAGGTAACGGGGTGAATTGAGAGATCATAGAAGAAAACATGGAGGACCTTTTAGAGACGTGTGAAAAGAGGGCATTTTGGAACAGTGCAAAGAAGTTGAATTTGTGAAAAAAACTATAATGGCGTGAACCAGGGAGAATATTCTCTAACAGAAAATGAGGAAATCACTTTAGAACATTCTGCAGTCAAATGAAGAGTCATTGGATCTTATAGCTTTAGAAACAGCCCAATCTGACCCCCATTCCCAGAAGTTGAAGACATGCAACAGGACTGGAACAAACTTCCTCTGATTGATTATGAGTGAGCATTTAGGCTTATAAATAGAATAATATTAATGGCCTAAATAAAAACGTAACTTGCCATGTTTTCTCTCTTCTGGAAGACTGGAGTTTGACATGAATATTTTTTCATGATTACAGAATATACCATTCACTCCACGGACCATACAATCAGTATGTAAAACAACCTGGTAAAACAGTTGCATGACAAAATGCATGAAAACTGTTAACTATTATTTAAGTCCTTTATGATGCTGAGCTTTTGTTTATGTTCCTTATATCAACAAGGTGATGCACAGCACCAACAAGAAGGTGATGGTGGTGAAGATTTATAAGAATGACGTGGACCAAGACAGCATCGTGAGAGAGATCAACCTTCTTCAGAAACTCTCCCACCCAAACATAGTGAGGTGAGCTGCCTCCACACTGACACTTCATCATACCACTCCCCCCACTACCATCTCACCCACAACACTTACTCAGCACACGGAAACACACAAAGAGAACAAACGCAGTCTGATTTACTTAAGTCTGTTGCATGCTTTGTCCAGTTGGCAGTACATGTTGACCTTTGACATTATAATAGTAAAAGAAGGTAACCTTTAGAAGTCACATTTATCACCAGTGACAACACAAGTGTGGTATTATTTTAATGGAATTCTTTCACACAAAACATTGCAAGTGTACATTGCAAACCTCTAACTGGTACCACGTCTGTAATTAGAAGAGGACGTATTTTATTCAGATTTGAATTTGACAGTGTTCATTTCAAGTCAGTTACTACATAACCAATTTTGATCAGCTCCACCATTAATAGAACATTTCTTAATTATTGGACAATATGCAGAAATAGTGTAAAAGCAGTCATGAGCTTGTTCAGTAGAGTCAGTTATACACTTGTCACAAGCTCCAAAAAAACATAGAAAGCATCTATATCACCACTTTTCCTTAGATATTTCTTAAATAATACTAAGACATTCAAATTGATGTGCATGTTGTTTCATGTTTCATGACTTAACCGGTCAATAGGACCCTCCCATCCTTGCAGGAAGGTGAAGCTAAATGTTGCATACTTTAAAAAAGACGCCCAAATCCAGAGGTTCATCATATTCAGTATATCACATCCCATTTGACATGCAGTTGCAGACAGATTTTTTGAGACTTAAGATTAGACAAGAGGGGAATCAGCCCCTTACAAAGCTTTTCGTATTCTTCTTACCTGTCCTTGGTGCTGTTGTTAAAAGGTCCACAGGGGTCTGAAGTACTCAGATTCTTGTAAATTATTAGCAGCAAATATAAGAATGTGGATGCCTAAGATCAAACCAGCCATCCCTGTGCATACCCCACTCTGTTTGGAAAGCACTCTGATCCTCAGCAGACCCATTGAGAGATAATAATACTGTATAGATTTTACTTTCTGCAAAATTGTCACCATTCTAAAAAAAACACTTTAATTTCCTCACTGAAGGTATCTTGGGATTTGTGTGAAGGAGGATAAGCTCTACCCAGTTCTTGAGGTGAGTTTTTTTTCACAAATTAAAGACTCTCTTTCTTGCAGTTGCACACATGACAAACTTTGTCATGTCTTCCTTGAATTATTCCATGCTAGACCCAAACCATTATTATGAACATGTTTACCCAGTAATTACTACTTAGTTCCAATTATCCTAAGCAGTGGTTTAGCCCTGGGAGAAATATTGACCATATCCCAAAGCTGCAAAACTGCAGAACAATGCTAGTACCCGGTATTTGTAATCAGTGACTGTGAAATTATTCATTTCTATGCTGGTCTTCTGTCAGTTCATATGGGGCTTGATTATTATGCTTGAAATTATTTATTATGAAAGAACATCAAATGCAAAAGTAAGTACATTTGTCGATGGGCTTGCTATTTGGAAAGTTGTCACAGCTCTAATCTCTGCTTCAGCGGGCAAACACTGCTGCAGAAAGAAAAGCTGGTTTCAATTAGGCCTGTAACGATAACAAATTTTGCTGCGCGATAATTTGTCCCAGAAACTATTGCGATAAACGATAATATTGTCATTGTCTCCATTTCTACTGATGTAATGTTAATGACATAATAATGCAAATGCACCCTTTCAAAGATCCATAAACCTTGACTTCAAAAGATCACATAACCCTGGGAGTGGAAGACATTGTAAAGAAAGTCAGCATACCTTGACTTTGTGTGGCTTAAGGCAGGATCTCTCAGGAGTGGCAATGTGTCCAGCTGGGCTAGATTCTAGCGTGTGTCCCTATACTTTTGTCAAAGGCGGTCGTCTTCGTCTTAATAACTCAAGCTTGCCATGGGGTATTATGACAAGCCATGGATCTTTGGTAAGCTCTCACTGAGCCCTATTTAACTGTGAAGTTCCCCAGAGATTGGTGGTTGCCCCATCTAGAAAAGCTGCAAGCAATGAGTGCATGTTAAAACCGGACTGGCTCTCTGCACATCTCACATCAAGCTTCTGAGGATAAACGAGGAGACATGAGACTCAGAGGTTCTGGCACGTTCCCAAAGAAGTGCCGATCTCTGGAGAAAAAAAACCTTCCCGTCCTGTAAGTGAGACGGCCGTACGCAGTGGCATAAGTGGTATTCACATCTTAAATGTGTACCTAGTTATCATTTTCTCACCAAGCGGCTAGCAAGGCTAACCCACAAGAGATTTCATGCCTCATTACCCTAAGGAAACGAGAGGGGGCGCTAGAGACCAATGTATCACAGTGAAGCAAAAAAATGAAAATTATTGCGGCCGAAAAATGATCGACCTCATTTGAATTATCGTGCAATTAATTGATTTATTGTTTATCATGACAGGCCTAGTTTCAATACAAGTGGATAATTTCTTTATTTGCTTAATATTTTGCTTTTTGGGTTGAACTTTTTAAATATATTTATACTGGAGTAAAAAAATAATAGAAAAAGAAAGAGGGGCAGATACTGATGCATGTTTCATTTGGTATGTAGCTCACCTATAGACCTTAACAATGCATTTCCAATATTCATACGTTCTTTGTGCTGCATCTGCTAATTGATAGTGTATCTTGCACACATTACCTATTTTCATGATGTAAAAATACACCATAAAAAGGCACCTAAAAATGGATTGGCTAGTTGTGTGTTAAAGCATTTTTAGTTTTGAATAAGCATTTATAACATGCCCCTTCAGCCTTGCTCAGAGCCTGTTTTCAGCTCTCTGGTTGAGCTGAGGTCAATAGGAGTGTGTGTGTGTGTGTGTGTGGATTTCATAATGCCCTGCTCCTCTCCCACTCGCAGTATGTGAGCGGAGGTTGTCTGGAGGAACTGCTGGCCAGGGATGACATCACGCTGTGTTGGAGGGAGAAGGTGGAGTTTGCTTGTGACATCAGCAGAGGAATGACTTACCTTCATTATAAGAACATCTACCACAGAGACCTGAACTCCAAGGTGAGAACACTGCCTGAAAGTTGGATAATGAGCAAGATATCATTTCAGGCACACATACAGTCATGTGAAAAAATTAGGACACCCTTTGAAATCATGTGGTTTTTTGTAACATTTTTAATAAATG
>JBBMFX010000021.1:8217314-8233042 GCA_037832545.1 Rhabdalestes septentrionalis
GAGAAAGACAGACAGACAGAGAGAGAAAGAGAGAGAGAGAGAGAGAGAGAGAGAGAGAGAGAGAGATGGAACAGTGAACATGACCACTTAGTGTTTCCTCAGGCCCTGGGGCCTCCAAAACACTGAGCCATGACTCAGGATGAGATAATGCCTTGCCAGAGGCAGGCACAGAGTGCATGAGAGGCTGCCCCTTACTTCATCTTCACTCCAATGAAGAGACAGCTATTGTCAAAATTCAAAAATCCCAAAACACGGGAAAATCAAATAACATATTTATAACAGCAGGTTAAAAACCTACATGCTTCTTTAACTGTTGTGTTATTTGATGCTGCAATAAAGCTTTCACTGATTTGTTCTCAAAAAGGGCATCGAACTTCTAATAGCTGTGACTGAAAAAAAAACGTAAAAAAATCTTAGGGCTCCAGAGAGCACAATGTCAAATATTTACATTTTTCATGATAGGAAAACTGAGTATTATATAAAACTTGTTATAAAATAAACAAGAATCAGACCTGTCTGAGATCTATCTGTACATGATTCTAAAACTCTGATGGGCACCTATCTATGCAGCTTTGTTATAGAGTATCCCCACTGTATCAATGGTACAGTAAAACATCTTGTTATATGGTGATTCGTATTCACAGAAATTGCCTGGTCATTTGAACAAACAAATGGATGCCAAACAGACCGATCAGCTAGCTTGATAGTTAGGCATGCTGGATTACATTTCACTCACTATTAACAACAATGTGTTCTTGATATTTATCCCCCATTCAAACTGCTCCAGGATGTTCTCTAGTATTCACACAGATATGTTCTAGACAGTTCTCCCCCATTCACACTGCTCCAGGATGTTCTCTATTATTCACACTGATATGTTCTAGACAGTTCTCCCCCATTCACACTGTTCCAGAATGTTCTCTATTATTCACAATGGTGTGTTCTCAATAGTTGTCCCTCATTTTCACTGTTCTAGAATATTCTCTATTATTCACATTAATGTGTTCTAGATAGTTATCCCCCATTCCAACTGCTCCAGAATATTCTCAATTATTCACAATGATGTGTTCTAGATAGTTCCCCCAAATTCACACTGTTCCAGAATATTCTCTATTATTCACATTGATTTGTTCTAATTGGCACTGTTCCAGAATGTCCTCTATTATTCATACTGATGTTTTCTAGATAGTTCACACCCTTTACACTCTTCCAGAATGTTCTTTGTCATTTACATGGTTCACTATTCTACAGAATCGCCTTTTTGAAACATTCTAAAGCAACTGGCAGTGTCAGAATATGATGTTGGTGTTTGTTGTGAGCTCTGGCCTTAATCAGTGTCATTTTTCAGTGTTGTTCAAGAGCAGGCACTCTAAAAGCACATACCTTCTCTCCATTGGGATTCCCCAGCACATAGCAGCCCATGATGTGGATCTGGTTGGGCTCAGGGTTCACCTTACTCATAAATCGGCTTAGCCTTTTCCAGAACCTACACACACACACACAAACACACAAAGCGTGAAGAAAACAGTTACCCTGCAGGAGACAAAGCCTATGTAGTTCAATTTGTGCTGCATTAGAGAAGAGGAGGCAGACATTGATTTTACTCACTGGCTCATGTCCTCCTCTTTCTCCACCTTGGCAAAAGTGGCCACTTTATTCTTCAGCAGATACAGATGCCCTGGGCCGCCCTAACAGAGCAAAAGAGAGAGTAAGCTTAGCCCCAAACACAAAAAACTCATTCAAAGAGTTTTAAAAAGCCCAATACAAAAAGCAATGTACACTGTACCCAAATTCAGGGGTTCTGTACTTTCTGGCTGTGTGGGCAGTTCTATTTTTGAGTATTTGAGACTGTTTGAAATTTACCTGACAGAAGATGAGCATGCGCCAGATCTTACAGCCTCTCCTGTATGATGACAGCCTCTTCTCAATCTCCTCTATAATACAGAGACAACAAGGAACATGTTCAGCACTAACAACCCAGTTACTGACAATTTAATTCATGATTTTTTATTTAAATGATTGACAATCTACATTAACCCTGAGAGGCTGGTGATAAAACAACACAGTAATTTGAATTTAATTACTTACCCATTGTTCAATTAAATAAGCATAAAAATTCTGATTAAAGTGCACATCCTAAACTTTCAATGAATACCACATTTAAATTGTGGTAGGGCTGATTGCAGCAAAATGTAAAACCACTACTAAAACTACTTCTGTTTTTAACTGTCAAAGAACAAATTAATCTCCATTTAGTGCTGAACATAGTGCGCCAGATTGCAAGTTAGTTGTGGTTGTGCAGTCATGTCCACAGTGCGTGGGTGTTAAGTTTTCTCCTGACTGGTGAAACTCATTCACAGATGGTTCACAATCTCAGTAATATTAGGTTAATTTTCCCCACTTGTTAAGACAGAGTTGTTGATAATGAGTACAATAAAGACATTTGCAGCTGAGGCAAATTAGCCTTTCAGCCCTATATGTTGCTCTGATATTTTATACTCATTTGAATTTGGTGCCAAATTATCATTGTTCATACCCCTTTATTGGAAATAAAACCATTCGTTATATTTTACTCACATTTCCTGGCATCAAAACAAATCATAATAATCAGAAGTGCACACTCAAAGATACAAATTCTAAATAAAATGCAAGCATTATTCATTGTGTATTTCCTTGTGTGATTAAATATGTAATTATGCAATTACATTTGAATTATATTAAAACGAGCACAATGATTCTCACATTGTAAGGGTTAAAGAGCGTCAAACTGCAGTGCATCAATAAATAATCGCAATTGTATAAAAACATTTTGGCTCATTAGTGTGCCGTAGATTCTAATCATGCAAGTCAGTGCAAGAGTGCATGCAATGCCATTCCACATAAAAAACGTGCACAAAAAAGACAAGAAGAAAAAGAAAACAATGCATAGATTTGTTCAGAGACATGACAAACATACATAGATAGAAGCACACAAACCACTACCTACCCAATATATCATCAAATGTAGCATGCTCATGATCCTAGAGGTAAAACCAGTAATGGATAGTGATCAGTAAAAAACTGAATAAGCACAGTCAGTTCAGTCTGTAACATTGCACTTTCTGTGGAGTTTATTGCGTTCAATATTTAAGATAACAAATGTACATTTCTATCACTACTTTTATTGTGACAGAATCCACCTCTAAGGAAATGTGACTGAACAGTTGTAAAAGTTGTGCTATGAATGTATATAGCTAGTATTACCATCTGAGGACCCTTATGCCATTGTGTACAATTACATAGTGATTCTATGCAGCATTCAATGCGATATCACAGGCCATTCTTACATAAAGAATCAGTAAACCTTACGTAAAGAATGGGTATAATGGAAGGATCGTCCCTTCGAATGATGTTCGGGACATATTCCGCCTTGGGGACTTTGGAGGATATCAACTACATAAACAACACAACAAGAAGAAAATGTAACAAACACCAACATTTTCATCAAAGTATCGATTCGATTCCATTTTATTGAAGAGAATGTTCAATACAAATGGTGTTTTTGACTGTGAACTGCCTTGAATGTCTAGTTCCTAATTAATACTCTCACTGTCCAGAGAAAACCATGTGTCTGATTTTTTTTCCTACATCATTTGTACACAGCAGCTGCTCTTCACACTGTTTGGAACTTAATGATAAAAAAAAATGCTGAAAATAAAAAATTCATTATGACATCTTTTAATGTGGCAGCACAACCAGCCTTGTCATCTGGAGATCATGAGTTTGATTGTAGTCGGTGGGCGGGATTCTCAGGGGACATGATTGGTTTTGTGCTCTCTATGATTCTCCCCCATCAGTCATAGTGCTGCTATTCAATCTGAGTGTGTGTTACCTTATGTAACAGAATTGGTAGTTTGTTTTTACCCCAATTGCGTTCAGCTGTCCAATGTGCACTAGCAGCAGCTGGTAAAGATGCTCTAGTACCCAGCATGGGTGGCATTGTGTGATACGGAGAGACCTAGCCAGTGGGATGGAACTGAACCAGACCAAAGAAAGTCTTTATGTTTATTTTAATAAGTTTGTAGAAAGCAGGTCTTATTTGTTTTTCTGTTATATTTCAACTTGTGTTGAAATAAACATATTAACAACTACCAACTGAAATCTGCATTTAACAGACACTTGACCTTCAATTGTAGCATATAGCTGACAAAATTAATAGTTTTTTATATTATAATGATCAAAAAAATAAATGTAATTTTTTATTAAACATTAATATATTCTTTTAAACTCACTGTAAACTGTTGAAATCCCTGTAATACACAGTTGCTCGGGGTGTATTGCTTTAACGCGAAGGGAATCTTCAAATGTAATTTCAAATGAAATGTAAAAAATAACAAGAGTAAGAGTGATTAAATAAAGATGGGATTAGAAATATCAGTTACTAATGCACCTGGTTCCAATAGTGATGAAATGAAGTAAAATGCAGTTATTTTCATTGTCCATCAAGATTTGATGAAACTCACCATAACTTTAGGAGGGATGAAATCATCTCCTTCACAAGCCACCCTCTCCATCTCTTTCTCCTCGTCCCAATCCAGATCATCACAGCCTCCATCTTCCAGAGTGGCACAGGATGCCTGCAGGTCACCACCTACAGCACAACACAGTACGACACAGAACAGCAGAGCAGGGCCAGGTCAGTCACACACAGACCGACGAGGAGAAGGTGATAGGTTAAAAGAGGAAAAAAGAGAGAGAGAACTGGGATAGCGGAACATAAGACAAATATAGGAATGCCATGAAAGAACTGAAGCACAGGAAATGTCCTGCTACAATCACAAAATAGCAGCATCAGAGGGAGAAACTGGGGGACAGAAAGGAGAGAGAGAGAAAGAAAGAAATAAAGAGAGGTAAATAAAGAAAGAGAGAAAGGAAGGTATTGAAAAGGGAACAAAAAAGACAGACAAAGAAAGTTACAAGCACAAAATAGCAGCATCAGAGGGAGAAACTGGGGGACGAAAAGAAAGAAAGAAAAAAGAGAGTGAGAGAGAGAGAAACAAAAAAGAAAGAGACAGAGAAAGAGAAAGACAAAGTAAAAAGACTGAGAAATAAAGAAAGATGAAGAAAAAGAGTGGAAGAAAGACAGAAAAGGAGAGAGCGAAAGAGAGAGAGACAAATAAAGCAAAAGAGAGAAAGAAATAAAAAAGAGAAAGCGAGAGAGAGAGAGAAAGAGAGAGAGAGAGAAATAAAAAGAGAGATAAATAGAGAGAAGCTAACATTCAGATAACGAGACGAAAGTTACTTAAAGCCAACAGTGTATTCTCCATACAGCGTAGGTAGCATGAACAGACAAAACAAAAAGCAAAAAAGACAAACTACGCACATAGGATGTCACATGCTGAGAACTCTACAATATACAAGTGCACACACACACATACACACACACACACACACACACAGTCCAAGTTCCAGTCACTCCAGCCGGGACGGATACTCACACAGAGAGAGAGAGAAAGAGTGAGGAACACATATTCTCAGACAGACCCTTACTCAGGAGACGACAGACAGACAGTGTCAGATTCGACAGCAGAGGAAGTACATCACATCGCCTCTAAACTCAGTTTGTATAGACACTGAACAATACATTTAACAGACTAGATCATATTTCGATTATATAATATTTGTCCTCCATGGGATCATCTTGTGTCAAATTTTTTTCACAGATGTGGTGATGGGAACCAGATGTCTGAAGAACTGACTTCCTTTAAAATGACCTCCCTCGACAAAAGTTTTAACTTAATTTTTAAAAATATATTAGAGTTACATGCAGGGCATTGGCAAAAGAGTCTTGTTTTGGGTTTATCACTGTATTACCACTAACAGCATTACATATAAAAACGCATGTAGGTGTGCTGGTCATTTTGAATAGTACAAACCAATATTTGCAAAAAGTGGGCCAGTTTCTCTGTAATGAACCACTTCCTATCAAACTGCCTTCACTTGAATTATTTTATTTATATCTTGAAAACTGAATTATGAATTATAAATTCAGCACCATGCCCTCCTGTACAGTTTTAAATTGATAATTTTTGTGAATGGTTGCTTTAGTATTGTGTGTGATATCTGTGTTTGTGTGTGTGTGTGTGTGTGAGTGCGTGTGACTGTGTGAGGCTGTGTGCAGGGGTGTGTTAACGGTTTGACTCACTGTCTTTTGAGTCTTGGAGTGAGTCTTGCTTGACCGGGGTGGGGTCGCTCCAGGAGCGGTTGAAGCTCTTCGCCCTGCGCTCTGCAAAGGCTATTGGAGGTGGAGAGACAGTCACTCTCTTTTTCTCTGTCTTTCTCTCTCCCTCCGCCTCCATCACACACACAAACCCAAACACTCATCCCACAACGGGCCTGCTGAACAGCTGTCACACTCTCCATAGTGATGTCTGGACCACCAACTGTACTCCGCATGATACCACATCCACCCACACTCTCACGCATATTTCCCACCTTCTATCAATCCGTGCTTTCGTAAATATACCAACTACTGTCTTCTCCTCTCACAAAGCCCCAAGTTCAAGTTTCTAATCATTATTTTAAAGATCACTACAAAAAAACGGACACCCTGGAATCCTTCCCATGCTTACCACAAACACGCTCTCACACACAAGTGCACCTACTTACATAGAACACATTACAATTCCAGTAGGCATGCAAATAACACACATCCACAATAGCATGCATTGACAGTAACAGAAACTAAAACACACAAGCACAATGACAAAAACACACGCACTAATGGAGTCCTTCATACATTCGTTAAAACACGCACACGTACATCCACACCGTGACTCACTCTGAGCTTTCATTCTTCTGCTGCCCACCATCCTAAGGTGCTTCCTGAAATTCCTGTACAGGAGGTGTGTTTGAAGGAGAGGGGCAGAGACGGGGGGTAAAAAGGGGGTTATGTAGTAAAAAAGCAAAGGGAAGGAAAGAATCAGTCAATCTGATTGGAACAATTTCCCCTTCTAAGTTGAGCTGTGACTGGTGCTTGGAGACATTGGTCTAGAGGCTGGAGGTCATACCTTGCACTGACTGTAAATGCAACCAGTTCTGTAGCTAATCTGACATATTTTTAATGTTTTTTTTTACCTCTCAGACATGCACATTTTGAGGAACATGCAGATTTTGGGCACAGAAAATGTATGTACAAAGTATGTCTCATGAGTAGTATTCTAATGTTCAATAAATTCCGTATTTCAGTAAAAAGTGATTTAAACAGTTACTCTTAAACATGAATAAATGTTATGTAAGCATTTCTCTAACCAGTCACAAATCTGGTGTGGCTTATCCAACCCACCCAGCTTTAACAAAACTACTCCAATTTTCGTACAGAGCTAATGCAAACCTAAATTGAGCCAGCGCATCTCTAATTGTCAGTCTCACCACCCAGCCGTGTTAGATGATGTGGAATGACGTGTCTTTAGGTACTGTCATGTTTGTTCTGCACTACACGTTAAAGCTAGGATGTTCCTTTCCCACAGTTCACGGAGTGATGTGTTGCATCATGTGCAAGAGCTTTGGTTCATCATTATCCTTCACCCAGGGTAACATCTGCCCTACATCCCCCAATGTGCCACATTAATGTCTTAACCAACACAACAACAGACAGTCAGGACAAAGGGAGAGGAAGAAGGCAGATGGAATAAAAAGAAAAATATCCTTCTTGCTGTCCACGGGTCTCTCCAGAAAGATAAAGTGTCCTATGCTTAATGCCTCAACACATGCAGCATTAACACGTCCTTTACTTAGAGCTCAACTACTTTATTCATTCACATTATTCAGTGCTAGTCCTTAAATTAACCAACTTCACTAATGTGACACCTAATATTCCAAGATTACACAAGCCACAATCTGTGGTACAATTGTTGTCCGGCAGGAAGCAATAATCAATGAAGGTTGTAAATCTCTCAGATGCACCACTATTATAAATATTGCATCCAAAAAATGTAAAAGACCCAGGTAGGTCCATCGTTTTTTTTGGACAGTAAATGAAATGTCTACATTTGTGTTTTACACATCATCATTATCACTCTTGTTAAAGTAATTGGGGTCAGTACATTTCTCAACAATGCAGAAACCTGTAGCTAAATAAACAGGTGGATTTTGGAGAGGAAGATAACATTACCTGAATTCTGAATGGCTAGCTGCAAGGCAAGCTTGTTTATAATAGTAGTGCGGTGTCACACTCACATAAATACAGTATAGTAACTTGAGGATAAGAGACAGAGTGACGGGGTGAAAGAGAGAAGCCCTGAACGGGTCGACAGCTGTGCAGACCTGAGTTCACGTCAAAGATAGAGAGGGAGCAGAGAGAGACGCCCTCTCTTCTTTGTCCTTTTTATTACTCTCGCCCACAGACATTACAGACGCGCATCGCCTGCCTAATGAGAGGATGAAAGAAAGGATGAAGAAAAGAGGTCGATGAAAACAGAGACAGTGAGATAGAAAGAGAAGGAAAGCACCCTTCGCCCCCGCAGCCACCAGAGGATGAGTCAGTAGCTTTCTTTGCCACAGTGCTTTCCTCTCTTACCTCTTATGCCTATGTGCATGTAAGCTGGCCCATTACATTCTTTATTTTGCTTCTAAGGGTGGGCAGTATAAACATATGCTACTTTTGGAGCATACAATGTGCATGACAGAGAACAAAGGATAACTGAATTTATCATAAAAAGACAGATTGGAACCAATTACTGAGAGCCTGTAAAAAAACCCCACCTGTTTTCCTGCAACTGCATGAAGTAGCTGACTAAATGCCATTCCATTCTGCCAAAATTCTATTCTATTCATTTATTGAATGTATTTTCATTATGTTCCCTCTAAAATAATCACTATATACATAGCCTTTTGTAAAATGCTGGTGCAGTGTGTTCAAGATTATTAAAAAAATATGCATACAGTACTGTGTAAAATTTGTAGACACCTGAGAAATGTATATGCAAAATGATGTAACATGGCACCAAACATTTAGTTTGCTTAAAAATCTCACCAACCTCTTCAGAATAGTTGTGGGAAGGGGGTGGGGCAAGTGGCCGGGTTAATATTTTTTTATTTTGCACGGTGTACTCATGATCAAATACACAGAATCAGGTGTGCTCCAGTACGCCTGAAGGAAAACCTGCAGCGAGGCTGGCCCTTTGCAGATAAGAGTGAACACCCTCAGTCTATCTCATGGATGCAATAATGCCATAACTCCATAACATTCTTAAAGTTTATACTTCCGGGACTCCTGAAGTTTGAGACTTTCAGCTGCTTTGGGTGATTTCTTTAGGGCTAGCAAGGATACTTGCACCTAAATAAGGAACTACTTACTTCTTTGAAAAACAAAACATTCCTGCAAAATTGTTGCTCTATTTGTTTATATTCATATTTATTGTAATGTCCTGTTCTCCACCAAAAAATATCTGTCATAATGCTACTAATACAATATTCCCATATCACCAACAATAGTGCATTACTTTCATTTCTTCCATCTTCTGTGACCCTATTTTGTATGTGTGTAGATTTCCAGCTCCTAAAACGCTCCTCTATTATTCATACCATGTCCCTGTCACACTGACCTTCCACAACAGCAGCAGCCGGGCAGTGAGGGATGTGTCCCGTTGGCTGCACCTGAATGCCCAATGTGCCTGTACTCAGTGTGGATAATCATCATCACGCCGTCCTTGACCCCCTCTCCACGCTAACACCTCTGGTTATGCAATCATCTTACAACCGTTGCTCATTCTGTCTCTCTCTCTCTCTCTCTCTCTCTCTCTCTGTCTGGCCTTCTCCTTCCACTCTACCTCCATCCTTCCCCTTCTCTCCCCCTCCAGTCCCTGAATGAATGATTGCATTGTGTCATTCCCTTTTCCTCGGAGGGGGTTTCACTTCTGTCTAGCAATGTAGATGCAAATCACCAGTGGCATGGTGAACTGTCTCCAGAGCAATGAGAATTCATTCAGCCTCTTTCAATTACATTTCTCTCATCTGCCTCTAATGGTATTAATTCATACAAGGCGAGAATCTCTGAAGGACACAGAACATATCCAATCTTGCTAGATATGCATGGTCACTCACCCACCAAAAAACTAGTTAGCAGTTTAATATATGATATATATGATCTTAGTGATCGGACTACACTCATTCATAGCTTCATAAGAATCAGAATCAGAATGATGAGCTCAATATTATGACTCCATATTATGATATTTAAAATGATGGGCAAAACTGACAAAAAATTCATTAATGTATCGCAAACATAAAGAAGAGGATTCATGGTTGGTTGGTGGAATAAAAAAGTTCAGGTAGTGCTGAAACCACAGCTGATCCTGAAAAACGTTTTGTTTCTGACTAAGTGTGACAGAGTTCTTAAAAATATTTAGTTAAGAATCGGTTTAGTCAGGCATGCCAATTCATATTTCCGATGACATCTCAACTCCTGCAGCAAGAGAGATGGCATAGACAGAAATAAGCTTTATTTATCTAAATGACCAAAATGAACCAGCACTGCCTGACAGCTGCATAGAAAACCTGGTTGGAGACTTCTGGAAATCTGGCTCTTTGATGCTCTGTGAATGGTTTTTTAGACTTTTTTCCAGTTTCCTTTTTTCCATTAATAATCAAACAAAAAAAATTCAGATAGCATGGTGCATAAATAATGTTAGTGACAGCAGTGACTCACTGAAAACCCCAGATGCCAGTGGCAGGGTGAAGCCACACAGCACAGTAACTGTGTTTCAGCAGTGACACTGTCCAAATAATCCTAACAAAATGAGCCACACTGGGATTATTAAGTTATGTTGCAAAACACTAAATAAAAAGTTCAATAATTTTGCCATTTGTCGATATTTTCAGCTATCTTTACTCTACTAGACAAAACTAATGACTTTGACACCAAAATTGAAGAATGTGCATATAACAACCTGAAAACAACAGAAAAGTTATAAAACCTGAAAAATGCCTATAAATTATTTTAAATATTTGTTTACACTTCGATGAGGTGAGTTGGTTTATCCCCAAAAATGGTGCTAGAAAGATTTCAACCAAGTGGTATTGCAACGGGTATGAAGGTCACGATAACCGTGTGATCCCTATTAAATGGCTACTTTCTGCGTCACCAGACGGCTCAGAATTGTCAAGGATGCAGCCACATACAACTGGCATGCAATGTTAAATCCACTAAATAACCAAATCCCTCCATTGTGCACAGCGAGTCACATTCATATCTCACCCTGTGGTGCATTGAGGTGATGTAATTTTAGGATTTGCACGTAACAGCAGTACAGCAACACTGATTAATTCACATTTTCCTTTGCCAACTTTTCAAAGATACATTTGTGAAACATTTAAATGGAGAATCTGTTGAATGTTTACATTTCTCTTCCAACACTACTTACCAGATTGCTGCACTGCCTTATGGTGTTCAATATACAGTCTACACAAATGTTCCTCTCCGTTTGTTTTTCATTAGAGTCTTACTCTAAAGGGAAACTGAAGATGTAATGTATAAAAGCTGGCAGTTCTTCTCAAATTAACACTTTGCTCTAGAGTCACCCTGGTCATTTTAAACAGGCAGTCAGGAGGAGTAGGTAGGGGTTACAGGGTGCAAACAGGTGGCTGGGAGGACAGTGGAAAAAGCTACTGATTAACTGGCAAGAAAAATGATGAAAGATTTTACTCACGATATCCTGCAGAATAACAGGGGTTTGGTACACATGGAGGAGAAAGAGAGAGAGAGCGGTTTTGATTACACTTGTAATTCAGAGTGATGAAGTGTTTTTGTGTATGTGGGTGTTTGTGTGTGTGTGTGTGTGTGTGTGTTTGTGGTCAGTTTGCTCTGTACTTGTCAAATTCGTCACCACCACACTGTGCGTGTGTGAGGATGTCCAAGAGTCGGTGTGTGTGCCTACATCACTCACAGAGCCATCTGTCCTTGCGGCCACTCTACATTTCAAATTCATGAGTGAGTTTGTAATAAAGTTTGCTGTTGTCAGTGGGTTACTCACGCTTGCATGGTTGTAGTAGCAGTCTGAAAGGTGAACATGTTCTCTTTGGGGTACCACTGGTTGTCATCTGCAGGGTAAAAGGAGTGAGGTACGCCATGTTAGCCATTTACGATCATGTGGCAACTTCTGTATGTAAATGCATTATTAGTGTGTTTTATTGCACACAGAACACTCACAGGTTCACTGCACAGAAGGCGAGAGAGTATCACAGAAACACAGAGGAAAAGAGAGAGAGACACAAAAAATACAGACCACAGCACAACCAACAAAACCCCACCCGCCACCCAGCCCTCATTGGGTTTACTGCAATTTTTATTCATTCCAATACATAAATTGGAACTATAGGTCTGCAAAAACTCTTTACCCCAAATGCAATGCTAAGATATAAGTTGTTAAAAGTTTGCATCATTAGTTTGATTAACGCTAAATCAATCTAAACAGAAATCAAAAACCAAAGGGAAAATAAAAAAGGGTCAGATTTCTTTAAATGGTTTGAGGTATGTATGTGATGACAAAATTCATTCTGGAAACTTGACCAATGTATTCTTTTGCCATCTGGATTCACCAAATGTGTAACAAATCTAGTCTGCAATATTACCGAAATCAAATTGAAGTAAAGGTATGAGTGGTATCTAAATGAAGTTATTTAATACAAATAGCACTTTTTAAAGTGTAGAAGCTAAAGGGAAAAAATATCAGCAGATATTTGACGTTTCAGTTAATGGCATAAAGCCATCACTAAAAATAAAATAACTGAAGATTATTGGCACTCACAAAAGGGCATGTTTTACATCCCAATTTAACCCCTGCTAGACCGATCCCTTTTGAGCTCCTCTCTCTCCCCGGCTCTTGCTCTGTCCCTCTCACCTCTGTCCAGCCCTGTCACTCGGTCCACACTGCACATCCGCTCTAGTGGCCGCCGGGGCTGCTTGCCTGCCTCTCGTGCGCTGCTCTCCAGGTCCAGCGAGCCCTGGCTGCGGGAGGGTGCCCCGGGACAGGCATCGCACGCCAGGCCACACTCTCTGGCATCACCCCAGCCACGGATGTTGTAGGCACTGACAGAACTCTGGAGAGGCTGAGACATGTGGTGGTGATGGTGGTGATGGTGCTGTTGCTGAGACTGTCCTGCTCCTGAGCTACTGGACCCTCCATGCGGGTGTGGGTAGGATCCTCCCCCACCAGTGCTGCCATGGTGGTTGCCATGGTGATGGTTGCCATGATGATGGCTGCTCCCGGCACCTCCGCCATGGTGGTGATGATGCTGCTGGGTGGGTGAGGAGGTTGCGGAGGAGGAAGCTGAGGGTTGTCCCAAGTTTTGGGGCAACGATGGAGGGATGTCCCGCGCCCCCCTCAGCACGTCCAGCTCCAGACTCTCCTTGCTGGCCAGCATGGTGCTTTCCCCGCTGATAGTGTAGACCCGGGACGGCTGCAGGGTGCACTCGACAGACTTTTGCTGCTCCTCCTCAGTCGAGAAGCTGCGCTCTAGTGACAAGCGGCTCTTGGAGGAGGAGGAGGAGGATAGGGGGCCGGAGGAGGAGGGCAGAGGAGGAGGAGGAGGCTCCAGGGTGGGGTTAATCAGGCTGGGGTCAGCACCAATCCTGCTGCTACTGGAGGGGTCCTGCAGGGGGTAGGTGTGGTGATGGCTGTTGTTCTGAGTGCACACACTGTCTGGGGAGTCAGAGTCGTGGCCAATGAGGGTGTCAGACAGTAAGTGGTCTATATTGATAAACAGAGATGGATACAAAAAAGTACACAAGACAGAGACTAAGAGAAAGAACAAACCCCAAAAAAGACAAATGAGGAAACTTTCACAGCAGAGTGATAAAGGTTTGACACCACACATGACTTCTAAAGTTTTTATTTACTGCACCATGAAATGTCATCATGATTTTAGTGAGACTCATAATAATTTTTTTTTAATGCTACTGCATCAGGTCAGTGTCAGCATAAATACAGATCTTGACCGTGAACGGGGTGTGGATGAGTCATAAGTGATCCATGATCCATATTCAGTAGTGTTTCTTATTCATGATCATTGTATAATTGAAACAGTGTGGTAGCTGGTGCCATACCATGTCATACCATCCTGTGAGTGAGCAGCTAAACAGAGAAAATTGCAATCAGTGTTTTATTGTTGTAAGGTCCTTCCACAAAAAACTATTTTTATACAAAGATATTATTTTTAAAATTTTGAAGAAAATGGATCCCTAAAGCAGTGATGGCAATAATGTCATCATTGAAAAAATGCTAACTCAAAACATACAGACAGCTAACTGAATAAGCCTTATTTTTGTATGTGGAGAAGCTTAAGCTTTTTTTTTTTTTAACTCTTGGAGCACTAACAGGGGCAAATGAATCATGATGAGATAAACACATTTTCTTTTCATTTGAATTTGACTTTTACTTTGACTTTTGAATCTAACTAGTATCATATTCTAATTGGAAATTTGGAAACATCCGTTCAGGCATTGCAGTTAGTATTTGAAGTGAAAAAGTGGGATTTGTGCATCACTATTTAATGCACTTTGAATGCACATGTAAAACTACTTTCACAGAACATACAAAAACAACACAATAAGCTTTACATTCTTATCAAATGTATTTTAAAAACAGGTCATGTTTCAGTACAACTATAAATTAATATAGTTAATAGTTTTCAGAATAGTGATTTTACAGGCAAAAGAATAATGTTCTTTAAATGTGTATAATTTCACTGAGCTTTAAATTGCAGCTGGGATTTAAATGACTGATGCTCTAAAATCATTGGAGTTGGATCCTTCAGGTCTTCTATTTTATATTTGATGTTAACTGGAATGTGACTCAGGAGGTCCAGCTAGAGCAGGTGAAGAGGGGGAGAAATATTAGAAGGTGGAGCAGTAAGAAGTAAGAAGTCTGAGCTGACCTGATCCGTTCCGGCTCTCAGGATGAGTGTGAAGATAGTCTCCAAATGCACGGGCTGCTCTGCAGAAAGACACAGAAACACAGTCACACCCCACAAAGTAGTCAAACCAACAGGAACCAAAGGAGACTGTACCAGCATGAAATTTTATGAGATTAATAAATTATTTGAACAATATACCAATATGCCCTTCTGTCAAGTGTTCATCACACATTTAAATCAATCTTGCAGTCCCCTTATGAATTCCTCCATCCTAATCAAATCCAGTCAACACTGTCAAGATTAATGTTTGTGGGTTTTTAAGCACTATATTTCATTCACAACTCATCAACAAATACAAATTCCAGTAACATGGTATACTGTTATTCTTCCGAATGTAAAGATGATATTTTAAATATTCACGTTTTGTTCTGAGAACAACTAAATGCAAACTGACTTTTTGCAAAGTCCTAGACAAGAGTTTCATTCACATATATGCACCTGCTGTCATATAAACATTTCCTCTCTTACATTTTGCCACTTCTTCTAGCATCTCAAAGTCACCTGCGTAAGCTGATACTTGCCCACAGCATAAAGCACTTAAATGGGGATCGTTTAAATACACTGCATGTGGCAGTAGTCTGCACTATCTTAGCGAAAGTTTCCAGAGCTGAACTTGCTGATCTTTAAAGCTCTACACGGCATTGAGAGAGAAGAAGCAGGGGGCATGTGTCAGTGGAAAACAGGGTCAGAGGGGTAGAGAGAGAGAGAGAAAGAGAGAGAGAGACAGAGAGAGAGAGAGAGAGAGAGAGAGAGAGAGAAAGAAAGAGAGGGTGAGA
>JBBMFX010000021.1:8240886-8252542 GCA_037832545.1 Rhabdalestes septentrionalis
GAGAGAGAGAGAGAGAGAGAGAGAGAGAGAGAGAGAGAGAGAGAGAGAGAGAGAGAGAGAGAGATAGATAGAGAGAGCATAATGTAGGCAGGAATAAGATAAAAAAATAAATGCTTGCATGCAGCTATCCATGTGACAGGGAGAAGTGGAGGCAGGGACAGGAAGGAGGATTTGCGTGTGTTTGTGTGTGTCTGTGAGAAAGGCAGAGTGAGAAAGACCAAGCGGAGGAGGCTGGGAGGAATGACAGTGATGGAAAAAGGAAATATGTAGAGGATCCATTAGCCTGTTAAAGATGAAAGAGTGTGAATCATGGTGAGAAAAGGCAAAAGAAGTGTAAATCTTTGACCTCCCTGTCATTTATGAACCAGAGCTGTGAACACACCAACTTCCAAAACAGCTACATTTTTTGAAAATATATATTGTATGACATATAAAAATTTTATATTTGTACTGGTTATACTTAATTTTTTCTCAATATATAAAAGTTAGCAACAGTAATTCAATTATATTTAAGCGCATTTAAGACATACCAAACGTCCCTGTTTGTTGTCTCTCTCTCTCTGTCTGTCTGTCTGTCTGTCTGTCTGTCTCTCTCTCTCTCTCTCTCTGTGTAGTAGCACAGTTAGGACCACCTCCTGATAAAAGCATCCAACTCAGTAGGATACTACACAGCACATGACACAACTATTATTACACATGTGAGGTAATACCCACTGCTGCGCTCTGCTGTCTCTTTGAAGGTGTGCAGCTCCTACTTACCTGTTCTCTAAATAATCACAGAAGCTGTTAGAGCGAAGCAGCTTAAGAATGATACGACAGCTACTGTAAATCTAGTAATAAAAAGAAATTCAAAATGAACCAGTCGCTGTGAAATTATGTGGCATATTTTCGAAGCATTCATTTGTTATCTCTGATTTCCCAGCACTTCCACACTACCTGAGAACAGCTCAACACTTTCTCTAAATATCACCGGAGGACAAACATCAGAGATGCTTTTAAGTGTTGCTCCGCTGGCAGCATTTCCAGTTGTTCTTAAATACTTAATGAAGGCAGACCTATCCAAGTGGACCATTATAAAGTGCCTGCCTAGCTTACTGTCAAAATCAGTACAGAGTGAAAACTGACATAAAAACACAAATGGTCAATTAGCCTAATTAACTAATTATATATGCCTACATAAGTTGTCATTGGTTTGGTTTTGTAGCTATTTTGTGCTTAGAAAAGTATTTTGCACATTTTGGAAGTCATCCTTGATAGGGAGAATAAGTTTTTGTAAATAATAATCTGTTACTTTTATTTTTGGGGTTTATATACATGGATCACATGGACAGGAAAGAAAATGATACATATAAAAATAACGATAATAATGAAAATGAATGATCATACATTAAGACATCACAGCATGGGAATAAAAAGTTTGTTTTTAGTTTTAAAGCTGAACACAAAGCTATAATAAATATTAACTTGCTTTTGTTGCCCCCTAATACAGATTTTTTTTCTGTTTTTAAGGGGTAAAATGATCACAAACCTACAACAAATTCCCCTCTGTGGTCCATTATGTGACCACATAACTGACATATTCTTCTCATAGTAGTAATAAAACAATATCTAGTTTTACTAAATAATAAATTTTAAGGTTAAGGTGAGAGGGGAATAAAAATGTTTTGTAATGTTCCATTGTCCACAATCTTTTGATGGATAACATACCTGCACTTAAGGGACATGGGAACATTGGGCCAGATCTAACAGCATGTTCCAGCAGAGCATGTTTACACAGCATTTGGAGTCTTCCCACAGAACAGACTGGTGATTAAAGTGTCACCTCCTCCGAGGCCTACAACTCCTTGGCCCAGCCTAATGATGTCTGGAGCCCACCCTCATACACTTGCCTACTCTCTCTATCACCAGTAATCACACACACATATGTAGAGGCAGAGCCAACAACATCAAAGATGTAATTTTGGTGTCAAAGTCATCCTGGAATCTGTATCATTTTATGCAATCATGCTAATTACAGCACGCTCTCTAATCATTACCACGGCGAGATAAAGAGGCCAGGGAGGTGATATACATGCTTACACACTCAGTGCTGCCTGGCTACTTGAACTGTTTTCCCTGCCCACAATGTGGTCTCATCCTGAGTTAATAATTAGGTGCTGTAAATCAGAAAGAATAAGGACAGTTGCAAATGAAGGAACAACCAAATGCATTAGCACTGAAAGGTTTTCTTCTCTGGATATTCTTTGTGGAGCCAGACACATTGCCTCAGTGGAGGCTTAGCTATACTTTCACAGACATCCCATCGGAGAAAAGCGAAGTAGCTGTATGAAAAGCATGAATATGCTTTCTTAACTTTAATATCTAATACAAAGGTGTGTGTGTGTGTGTGTGTTTGTGTGTTTGAGAGATTTCCAATGTGGTGTAGCTGATAACAGGGCCGGGGATCCAGCCCGATATCAGTGATTTTCCAGACGCTTTCAGAAGTGGTGGCATTCAGTACAATCACTTGGGAGACTCGGAGATCAAAGAGCCAAATTAGATTGTTTGGAATTGAACAAAAGACACTCAAATGTGCTGCTCCTCCTGCTCGATATCTCAGGCTTTGACAAAACAAAAAGGCCCCTCAGATATGGCAGACACAACGGCCTGTTCAGGAAAGATCCTGAAAAGGAACAATACAGAATAGTAATGATGTCTCAACTGCTTCTTCCACCAGTGATCTAACATGCATATTCACCTTAATTGACAAACACAAACATCAAGTGGACAGCCATGAGTTCGGGGGGTAACAGAGGTAGTTTCTTGGTTTATCTCCCCTAAAAAAACTAGATAGCTGGTTTTGAGCACATGTTCATCTCTTTGATTCAACAGTCTTGTACAAAAGTTCTGAAATTCAGTCTGCCACTGCAAGCTGTTTCTTCTCCCAGGGGATCAGCATCTTCTCCTGAACTTCAGACATAGTTCAACAAAAGAAAAACTAACACTAGAAAATATTTAGAAACTATTACAGGAGGTTACTGAAGAACAGCAGTAAATTATCTCTTTAAAGGAAGAGTCTGGTTAATGTATTTTGGCAAACAGTATATAATACCTGGGAGCAGGGCACAACCTAAAACAGTTTTTATTCAAGTTTGTTAACTAGGTTTGGTCATCTTTTATACGCAAAGCAACATCATCTGTGAATTGCGACAGCAATCAGGTGGATATTTCATGTGATTAAAATGTTGTGCCTTAATAGAAACTTTTATTACCGTAATTGTTTTGCAGTTACTCAGTTACTGAAATTAATACATTGGCATTAAGACAAGTTTGGGTATTTATTATCTTATAAATTAACTGATGTTAAATTTTTGTACAGATATTTCCTCTGAGAGCATTACTTCTTAAAAATGTCACAAGACCTCGTTCTTATCACAGCAGAAATGAGAAAGGAATAAAATGGGAAGATTCAAGCGAGATACAGGGGAGATTCAGATTACATCTTAAGTCACAGAACATCATTCTCCTGGTGCCTTTATCATAGTACCAAATAACAGTGTGAGCTGGCCAACCTAAATTAAAGCCGAGATATTTTGTGGTTAGTAACACAGTGTTAATAAATGTATTGTGAGTATAAATCGTTTAAATAAAAAAATTAAAAATAAAATAACGGTAAAGCTTGAGATCACTTAAAAGTTGATTTCAAGCATGCAAATTTCCCAGTGCTTGACTTGGACAGCCTCATAGTTCAAATGCAAAACTAATGAGACAAGCCTGTGACAGACACCAAAACTGGCCTCCTTGTGCAAACCCCATTTTCACTGAACTACTATTTAAAAAAAAGAGCAACAGTTAACTTTAAGGTCTGTCTGTTTTGATCATGGGTGGAAGCTAAAATCTTAATGCATCAGTATTGTACACATGGCTTTAGGTATTTCATATTGCTGGCTGTGGGCATGAAGAGCTATCAGTGGACGTGACCCTATGTGTCCATTTGTACAAGCGCAAGTGCGAGCTTGTCTTCGATTTGAGGCCTTCCCTTTCACCTCCTGTTATATGCATGAGCATACTGAGAGCATGGAGAGTGATGGAGTCTTCAATGATGACTCAGCCTCATTGCACATGAACCAGGTTGGATGGGCTTCAAGTGTCACAGTGATGCAGGCAGGTGGGAGGAAGAGGGGTAGTTGGGGGGCTTTGATCACACTCTAGGGGCATTCAGATGCAATTCCAGACTGAACCTCTTTCCTGGCCTTTTGTTTTTGAATCCATCCATCCATCCAAGCATCCCTCCAGATCTACGACTCAGACAGGGGGCTCTGGACAAATGGGAAAATACTGCCAATATATTCCCATTATAAAAGAGACGATGTGTAATGTTCTTGAAGGACAGACAGCATTGTGAGCCAGCAGGAGCCCCAAACACACTCAAAAAGAGTTAGGGCACAGGATGTGTTAAAAGATGAGAGAGGAGTTACCAGCATTTGAAATACAGAGTGGGACTCTGAGGTTTAGAGTAATGCAAAACAGGAGCAATGTGAGGAAACTCTGATCATGCTGGACTAAAAATAAATGTTACTAAATAGTTATTTGATTTGAGGTTTTTTTTTTGTACTTTCAAATGTTCTTCAGAAAGGTACATTGGGCACTGCAAACAAAATTAATGTGATGAGATGTAACAAAATGCTTATATAAATGAAAATGTTAATTTTGTTCATTGAAATCAAACTGGGTCATAAAAATGCTGTATTTACATATCCTACAAATACATTTCCCCATAAAGGCATTTTTTTTAGAATATTTGGTCAATTCCCTTCTACCAGTTTAAATTCCATCCATCCACCCATTTTCTAGCCCTTTGTCCTGCACTCTCACTTAAAAGTATTTTTTTTCATTTATCGAATTAAAATTCTTAGCTTTTAAAACACCCAAAAATTCAGTTAATTCCTAGCCATATTGTAAATTATTTTACTTAATTATTTTAATTAACATTTAGAGCATTTACCAAACGATTTTATCCGAAGCGACTTACACTTCCAAACTACAGTGGGCAGTATCCCTGGAGCAACTTGGGTCTTGCTCAGGAACCCAGTGGTGTGCTGAATGTAGGATTCTAACCCATGACCTTTTGGTACAGAAGCAAGTACTCTACCAGGCCACCACTGCTCATGTCTAGAATTTGGATTTTACTTGATTTTTTGACTGTGTGAAATCTTTCCTTGAATCGTGTGACTTAAGAATTTAAAAAACATATAGTGTTTTCCAAAGGCTACATTGGTTTTTTTTTTCTAGGTAGGTAATATCTTATTTGGAAATCGATTTTTTTTTAAACAACTAAATATATGTCCGAATTTCTGATCCGTGTTTGCACTGTGACATCATCCTTTATACTGCTAAAAGAGGTGACTGCCATGAAGAGCTTTGTTTACGTAGGCTGTGTCAAAGTAAAATCCTCATAAATGCCAGGACACAGGCAGCTGTCTCCTGGCATTTATGAGGATTTTACTTTGACACAGCCTACGTAAACATGTTCTATAGCAGAACATCGCCCAGAGTATCACAGTGCCTCACATTTGCCTTCTTCAAATGATGCCTCCAGGTGACATTCCTTCCAAAGTGAAGAGATGCACACACTCACTAAGTCTCACTCACTCATTCATTTTCTGAACCCACTTAATCCTCACAAGGTTTGCAGGAACCACCCACCTGTCCTGGGGTCAAAACATGAAAAAGAAAACATGATTCAACAAACCATAACACATTCTTCTAGTTCACCATGGTCCAGGTCTAAAGCCCATTATTGGAACTTTCATTAGTGTACAGGAGTCAGCATGGGTACTCTGGATGGTCTGCAGCTATGTAGCCTCAAACACAGCACGTTGTGAAGCTCTATGTGCTTTGAAACATTTCTTTTATATCCAGCACTAATATTTCCAGCAATTTGTGTAGCTCTCCTGTTGGAACCAGAGGGGCTAGCCACATCAGTGAGGCTTTCACATGTTCATCAGTAGTCTTTCCTTGGATAACTTTTGATAGGTCCTGACCACTGCATTCTTAGAACACCAAAACAGACCTGCTGTTTAAGGAATTAAGAAGATGCTCAGACCCAGTTATCCAGTCATCACATTATTTTCATTTCAAAGTCGATTCTTACCCTTAACCTTTTCCAGCTTCCAGCACATCGACTTCATGAGTCGACTCTTCACTAGGGGTCCCACACCATGAGAGGTGCCACTGTTATAAGACAATCAATGTAAACTGACTTCATCCTGCTTATGGATATATTGTTCTGTTGTACAAAGATCCTATTCAGTTAAAAACTCATCCTATGATTTGTAGGAAGATGTGAATGACTAGATATTATTGCTTGTTTGAATAATATCACAACTAGTTACAGTAATATTGATAAAGTGATTAAGCTATATTTTAGGTAAATTGGGGTAAATATATTTAAATATCATTAGAATACAAAACAGCTTACAGCCTTTCACATAATTTTCACACATCTCCATGTGAGAATAATAAATAATCAGGTGAGTTAACCTGAGAACACAAGGTGAAATTACGTAAGAGCCCTCAATCTGTTTAATATTTGACAAAGTTGGAAAATTGGTTTCCTATGGGGAAAAAAGCTAAATACCTACGGTGCCTATAATTTACAAATTCACTAGATAAAACAATGCTGACTTAATTCATAATATCCTATTAAAACATGCAGCATCTCACTGAAAGGCAGCTTAATAAATGGCACTGAGAGTGTCTGAACATGCCCACTCATTACCATGTTTCAGCTAATTTAACTCATTTTGGTACGCTCTCTGTCCAAGTTACTGATACACAGAAATAACCCTGGAGCAACAGCAGCACTTACTTACAGCCTAATTATTTATATTCAAAGAATATATGCTCAGGCCTTTGCTCATTTCTGCAAACTTGTATTAATAATATATTCCACTTTTGCAAGTGTATGTGACTGCAGCCCTGTGATAACCCATTGGGACGTGCAAACTCTTGTGTCTGAGAATGTCCCCAAATGTGCAGAGCTTATGAGCTGCTGGGTATTCTGTGTTTCATCGCTCTCTATATCAGACACTACGCTTGAAATCAGTATGCTGAGCTTTAAGCACCAATATCAGTCCTGCATACTGAGCAGGCTCTCTCCCCTCTCACACACCGCACACATGCACACACACATGCTGAGGACAGGGGATGCCATGGACTCCCCTATTCATTGAGTTACAGCTACCGGACGCTCAGCTGGAGCACTGGATGCTACTGTCATGTAGGATATGCTTAGGACCACATAAAATGTCTCGCAAAAATGATCATGCGTAAATAACACCTTTGTTGTCATACAACACATTCATTGGGAAATCACAAGAAATCCGAGCCACTAGATTCATTCAAATTCTGCAAGTAAAGCAGGGATCCCAAGATGAAACCAAGGCACAAGGAAAAGGAAAAATGCCCTGGAATGTAACACTTTTGCCTTGCTAAGACACAAATACATACGTTCTTTTCAGAATAAATCATTATTTATCCTATGCCTGGACATTTAAGCAGGAATGTATCAACCAAATGCTGCTTAGGTCATTTCCAGCTCACTGACTGATTGAATGATTGATTCACATTAGCTGCCGGACTGATCAATTGATTGATCACTGGTCCATGGGCTGACCAATTTACTGATTACTTGATTAATTGATTGGCTGACTGGTCAAATTACTGACTAACTAATTTATAAACGGCCGACCGACTTCCTTACTGATCAAATTGTTGACCTATTAATTGATTGGTTGATTTGACTGGCTGATTGATTGACAAACTGGATGATCTTCCAAAGCTAGGGCATTGTACAGTGCAGATCATGGCTTTAGCAGTGCTGTCCATCCCAAGGTGAACTTGATGAGCACATGCCCTCTGTAACCTCTTCATGCTTCGTGATGAGAAGGAGAATTAACTTCTAGTGCACATCCACTAACCACCAAAGCCTGAGGATTGCTCTTTCACGCTATTTTAGACTATGATGATCGTATCCCCTTTCAATGTTCGTTACAGAGCATTAATTTATGCACATGCATGCGCCAGTCTCGTGGCTGAAAAACGGAAGAGGTTACGCTACTATCCTCCAGCATTTAGCTCCATTCACTCTTCCCTGGATAAGCCTGTGCACAGCAGCAGACCCTCCGCAGTGGCACCTGACAGCCATGCAGCTACAGCATGTACACAGCACAGCACAGTCCCACTTACATCAGCACCACGATCCACCAGCTCTCGGGGATCGTATTGGCCCCGCTGTCCCATCATTTCACAGAGAACAGGAAGGTATGCGAAGCATGACACTGTCTTGGCTGGAGGCAGAATTCGTTTACACTAATGACTTTAGAATACACTGGCTGAATCCCATATGCAGCTGGGATGTTACGGTAGTTTCCAACGGCATGCTGCTCTGTCCTGGTCAGGTTGGTGGCTGTGACTGGTTCATGGTGCATGGACAAGAGGAAAAAGCAGACCATTTTCAGCACTCTGGTCTGGGATGGGGTGCATGAATGGAAAAGGTGGGGACTCACCTAACTTTTGCCGCCACCGACGAAATGGCATCGTTTCTCAAATTCTTCCTTCTGGACACAGCAGTTCCCATGCTGGAGGGACAACGACGCTGGCGAGAAAGCAGCTCATTCCAAAATATCACATGAAGCCTCTGAAGAATGCAGGAGGGGAAAGAGCTCCTGAGAAACAGCACGTCCGCCGCTTGGAAAATCAATGCAAGAACAAAAATGTAAGAACACTCTGCACACTTGGCTGTTATGCACTATTTGAAGTGAGAAAAACACACATATACAGACGCTCGACCGCGTTGTTAATTTTTCCACCGGTATTAAAGATGCTCCACCCACATTGCGCAATGATTGGCCAGTGCCATCCAGTGTGAGGTTTGGCTGTGTCAGGATTGGCTATGAGAGCCTCGCCCACCAATGAGCCAGTTGCCAATCATAGCGATGGTCTCCGGAATCCAGGTGGGAGAATGACCCCGCCCATTTCTCTCTGTGCTCCCATTGATGTGAGAGGGAAAATAGAAGGAGGCGGGGCTACATCTGCTGATAAAGGTGGGTGGGTGGGTGACATGAAAATGGGTCGCATCCTCTTCAAAAATGTAAGAGTTAAATTGGAATTCATTTTCATACACAGCTGGGAGAAAACACTCAGTGCTGACTCACGGTCAGGGCACCAGCTCAGTCACTCACCCCTAAAGGTTTATAAGGCAATCTGCATCCAAATGCAGTGTGAAGGGGCCATTTATCATATGCATACACACCACAGCACACAGTGTCTACAGTGTGAAATTATTCCCCCATTCACCAAGTTAAACAGAGGGCAGCCAGGAACACGACGCCCGGGGAACAGCGTGCTGGGATGGTACCTTGCTCAAAAGAACCACAGTGGTGCCTATATCAGTCCTGGTATTCAAACCCACAACCACTAAGGAGCACACACATGAAAATTGGGAAGAGATTAATATGTTACCAGATAGTGTGATAATTTTCGGGGGTGCAGCTGGTAGCCTGGTGGTGAGGACGATGAAGTCACACAAATGCACGCCACATTTGTTTTTATGATACCTCTGTACATACATAACAATAATAATGTGTTCTCAGTGCATCATATATGTGTAAGTGATGAGTTTTCTAAAGCAGATTCTGAACCCAAGCCTCACCATATGCAAAAAAATTCTTGTTTTATTTCTTCCCAACAAAATCATGTTCAATTATTGTGGTTTAATGTCCCGAATTGTCTGAGTTTTTTTTTTTTTACCTATGCATTTTCCAACCCCTCTTTATGTTTTGCAATTATGTATCCTGTTTTGTTTCTCATTGCATTTATTTTTATTTCATCATATTTCATTTTCTGCTGGTACAGAACTCCAAATTTCTACAGACAGCTATGTCTGTGTTAAGCTGTTATTAGTTACAATAATGTTCTGCTTAGTGCATCATATTGGTATTAATTATTTATTCTACTTTCTAATAATATTTTATTCTCTTATTTCACTGAACATGCTATTGATGCAATTGTTCTCCTTGGATTAACAATGTTCTTTTTCGTACCCAATCTCATCTTGTCATATCTCTAAGACTGATATATGTAAATGAGCTCTGTGCTGACTGGCAGCCCTGTAATTTTCCTTTTTGTTGTATATGGCATATTTTACTTGAAGCTCCTGCATGTGTTGCTTGTTTATGTTCAGATGCATTTAAAATGCATAAATGTCGTCATAATATTTTCATGCTCTTCCTGGGAGATTATGAGTGTGTGCTGTGTGCTCTGAGAAACCAGGGAAACACTGTCAGTAGACTGGCCTCTGTAAATAATAGCACTGGGAGCCGTAAGCAGTGTAGAAGCATGGATTGACTGCAGATGAAGAGAAGGAAAGGAAGGATGAATGAAGAAAAAATAACAGCACACACACACACACACACACACACACACACACACACACACAGAGTCTAGCAAATGCAGCGCTAATCAGCACAAAATCAGTACAAAATCAGATTACTTTTAAAAGCCTGTGTGTGCATTATTGAATAAATGAGAGCGGCACTTGAACTATTTGAAAATTATGGTTTCAAAAGGGATTACATAGGGAAAAAACTGTGAAATTCCCTGGTTTCTAAATGTCTTCTTTGCAAATGTAATCTTTACAATGTCCGGTTGATTGTGTAAAAATATAAACAAGCAAGAAACTCACTAACAAAATAATGAAGGCAAATGACTGAAAGGTTTTATTTAGTTGGGCTATTCTCAGAATAAATTGTTCATGTTCTAACAGACATGGCAGCAAAGTGGATCTATTTCATTGGTTAAACGCAGCTTAAACAACAGAAATATTAATGAGTCTGTACTTCTGAAGCATCCGCACAAACAAGAATCACTTACTTTTAATTTATTAAAATCTAAAGTAGTTAAATGTCACAGCAACAGCACAACTCTTTTCATGCTTTCTCCTGTTCCTCCCTCAGTCAGCCAGAATGTTCACAGCTGCCACAGCATTATTCACTTGCCCTTAATGCACTCAATGCCAGCAAGCTTTGTTTTATTGTTCAATATCCCTTTGTCTTCTACCAAAACTCCCTCTGTCCAAAAACATTGTTTTGCTGCCATGGGCTAGGCTTGGATTAAACTGCACAAATCCATGAACCTTCTCTAGTCTAGGACTGGGCTCAATCTATGTCTGAGAAAACTGCCTGAGCAGACAGACAACCCTTATGTTGTGAGTGAATTTAAATGGGCAAATTATGTAAATTAATTGTGTGCTATTTTATCTGAATGAGTATGAATGAGGAAAAAAGGGAAAACGAGGTTTAATCAGTAGGAGTGTGACTGAAAACAATTTATGCCTACATTTGACACCACTGAATGGGCAAGACCTGAGAATTTATTTGTTGTTCACCATTAAGAAAAAACAGAAAAATATATATTTTTATATAAGGGGTGAGTGATGTGCTGGAATTGGGTATCATGTTAAAAATAAATGTGCAAAGGTTTCTTTAAATTGATTCCATAGAATAAAAATTATCGCCCCTTATAGAACCAAAGTTGAAAGTCTGAGAGAACACAATTGCCCTCCCTCTCCCCCATCACTCATGAACTGGTAGTTAATATTCTCCTCCAAATAGCT
>JBBMFX010000021.1:8277368-8289478 GCA_037832545.1 Rhabdalestes septentrionalis
GAGAACAATGCTTCGGTGAATAGCACGAGGATTCGAGTTGGAGGAGTCGACTCGTCTCTCTCGGTTCACTGCTCCGTTCAAACAAAAGAATTGCTCCGCTCAGCTGCCCGGAGCCACAAAACTTACTCTAAACACAATTAAATCAATTACACAGAGACTCCAGCACAATTTTATCACAACCCAGCCAGCTTATAGACACTTTTAAACCCAGTGTCATAACTTACATGTACTCACAGCGAATCGATTTAGCAAACAAAGGGTCCATCCATGCTTGTGTTTGTAAAGTTGTGGGAGGGCTCTTTGAAACCCTTAGACCCTCAGCTACTGGTTAAAGAAAAGTAATTGACATGAAAACCCTCCTATTACGGTGAAATGTATGTATGTATGTCTGTATGTCTGTATGTATGAACGCCTCCCCGGTACACCCTCGCGTTCGGGAGTAGAACTTCCGCTCCCGCCGGTACGCCCTTGCATTTGGGAGCAAAACCTCCGCCCCCCCCAGTACACCCTCACGTTCGGGAGTAGATACGCCACTTCCACCCCCACTCCCTGTCACACACTCAATTTCACTAGTAGATTCGAGGAGCAGCGGACGAATTTATGAACTTTATCTGAATACAAATACGAATTATTTTCCCTTTTAACAAATACAAATAGCAGCCGCTCTGCACACCCCTAGTATGTATATGTATGTATGTATACACACACACACACACACATACATATACACATTATATATATATATGCACACACACACGCACGCACGCACGCGCGCGCACGCTCGCGCGCGTGTATGTATATATGTATATATTGTATATATATATACACATACATACATACATACATACATACATATGTATGTGTATATATAAATATAAATATACAAAGAGATCAAAAAAGTAAAATAAGTGAAGATATCAATTGTGCATTTGCAATGAATGAAATGCGCAATGTAGCAGAAAATATCTGTATGAGGTAGATGGATGTGCAAAGGAGCTTAATGTGCATACCTAACCACAGACAATATTTAACCACACACATTATCTAATTTAAGGAATTCCGGATATTGCTTACCCCATATTCCTGCTTTGTGAGGTCCATTCCAAATTTGGCAGGTCCAGCTGTTAGTACTGTTCGACCCAAAAATGGGGGAGAGATGAGCTGTACAATAAGTGGCACCACCTCATCTTCTTCAGGGGTATGCCTGACCTCAGCTACCAGCTTCACTCTGTATACATTTCTCTGAGAATCCTTTATAGAAAGAATGGATATGCATTACTTGCTTACAGTATGACAAAAAGCAATTATGAGAAGTACATTTTTTAACCAAGTAAAATTAATTCACCTGGGTCCCTGAAGCACTGCTGGCTGATGTCATGTCAGTAAGAGGAGTAAGAGAGATGCCCATACTCTTCAGGAACTCCATTGGTTCCATGCCCGTGTCATGAAGAGGCAGCTCAATTCCCCTGTGGATTTAGAGACAGCTGGTTTGGACATTATTTAACATGGAACGAACACCATGTTTCATGCTAAGTTCAGTGCCTACTAATCTTTCATGGATGGACTCTGGTTTGTGACTACTTGAAATATCAGTCCATGCAATTATTATGCATATAATTCTCAATTCTTATCAAAGTAGCTGCTGTGGACCTTTTTGCTGCCAAATCAGATACAAATTTGCACACACACCGATGCATGCTTTGAGCACAAACAAAAGGCCAAACTGCCACTTTAAATGAAATAAGTTACCTGATAGGAGAGGTGTGGTGTGCTCTGCCCACCCCTGTGAGGTATTTATAACTATCCCTGATGGTCTTGGCAAAGGAAGGGTTATTGGGGAACAATGTCTGAGCACTGGGACAGGAATATGTAAACAGGTCCTCCTCTTGAGCAGTGTACGGATCCTAAAACATTTCAGACATAAATTAAAGCAACCAAATCTTCAAGAACAAAGTCAGTTTTTATGCACTGGTATTTGGAACAAAGTTACTGGCATTCTGCTGACAAATGGCATCTTGCAGAAATAATCCACCTACAATAATTTTAAATTAATAAGTGCAAAACAACACTAGGAGCGGGCCTGGTTTGCAGACTGGTCAAAGTCCTCACCGTGTTGTTGCCTTCACAAGAAGGCTGTGCAGTGGATAGAGAGACTGGGAGCAGGTGAGCTTCAGTGGTAAATATATAGTCATCAATATCAAATGGCAAGTGACTCTTCTCAGAGAAGAGCAGGTAGAGGTATTTAAACATCTCTGCCAGGAAGAAGGAATCCATCCTGAAAATACAAAAGATGTTAAACAAGATTATGAAACATGCATGCTTATCACACACACACACACACACACAAACACACAAACACACAAACACAATTTATAGCTGCCCGCTATTTCCCTTGGTGAATGCGTTAAATGCAGGGGAGGAATTTCGTGCTGTTCACACTCTGTGCAGTGGTGTGTTCACGTGTGACCAATTGATCACTTTCACTTTAAGATATTCCGCCTCCCCTGCCCCCTCCCCACCAATCACATGCTAAAGTTCAGGAGTAGATTTGGGGGTCGGCTGTTTGCGCGCTGTATTATTAACCTTTACTCCAATACAAATATGAACACTTTTCCTTTTTAATAAACACACACACAGATATGAATAGTGGCCACTCTGCACACCCCTAATATAAATAAATAAATAAATAAATAAATAAATGAGCTGTAATGACCCACAAAATCCACGATTCGGTTCGTATCGCGATTCATTTGCAGTGGAGGAGAGGAAAGGTTCTGAGGCGTCATTTTGATTGGAGACACCTTCTCTTTAGAACAAAATCATAAACCAATATTCGCTTAAATACTGCTTCCTTTCCATTCATACTGAGAGTCGAGAAGTCGAGTTGGAGGGGTCAAAAAAAACAACTTAACAAAAAAAAAAAACTGCAATTATATATGGCAGACATCAAACAGACCTGGATTTGAAAAGGGCTGTAACTGTCTCCGGTGGTCTGCCTCTCAGACGATCAAGAGCCGCACGTCCCCCAGCCCGAGCAGTGTCTGCCTTTAACCTGCACAACATGTGTGTGCGCGCGTGTGAGAGAGCATGAACAGTGTCGACCTTCCCGCTGGTGTGTGTGTGTGTGTGTGTGTGTGTGTGTGTGTGTGTGTGTGTGTGTGTCATGATCCCTCAACATGGATGAATTTGTGAAACGTTTGGCCAGTTCTCAATAGAACCGCAGACTGTTGTTTTAAACAAATCCAGGTCTGTTTGATGTCTGCTGTGTCTAATTGCAGTATTTTTGTTAGGTTGGTCTTTTTGTGGCTCCGGGCAGCTGGGCGGAGCATCTTTTTTTTTGGTTGTTTTTTTTGAACCGAGAGAGACGAGTCGACCCCTCCAACTCGACTTCTCGACTCTCAGTATGAATGGAAAGGAAGCAGTATTTAAGCAATTATTGGTTCATGATTTTGTGGTAAAGAGAAGGTGTCTCCAATCAAAATGGCGCCTCAGAACTTTTCCTCTCCTCCACAGCAAATGATTCGGTTCGTTTCGCGATTTTTGACTCGCGAAACGAACCGAATCATGGGGTTTGTGTGTCATTACAGCGCTCACACACACATTTTCTCAAAAATTGGCCTATATGACTCAGATAGGGACATGCTATTTTGCTGAAAGTGTCTCTCTGAGAGCTTGACTGCTTCTCACCTGTCCTCATGTGTGCCTGTCCTTACATCTTGTACTGCAGCAAAGCCACAAGGGACGCGTGCATGAACATTGAGCTTCTCCACTATTGATTGTCCAACCTTCAGGTAGTACGGATCACCTGTAGCCTGAGATTGAGTATTAAAACTGTACTGAGCCACTCCTAAAAAGCACAATGCAATGTCACACATAATATCCAAACAGTATGTACCTTGTAAAGAAAGTAAGTGCTCTCAGCAAACTCTGGTCGCAAGGGGTGTTGTCCCCAGTGGACTCTGAACTCAGTAGTGAAAGCCTGTTACAAGAACATACATATTCTATATATACAGAAATACAGAATAGTTGTGGGAGACAATTGATTCTTTAAAGTAGCATACTCAAATGCATGCACCATGACGATTTTATTAACTGTTGACTATTACCTCAGGAAGAAACTTGTGCTGCTTAGTGACTTGATAAAGCATCTCATGGGTTTCTATGGCAGGCTTCAAATCTCCCCTTAGGACCTGCATGTCAAACAAGTAAATGAGACATTACAAATTCATTAACATGCTCATCTTCCATCTTTTCAGCCAAGCCCTTTCAATGAAATTTCAGGTAACATTTATGTGAGGTAAGGATGAACATCTCACCTGTAGCCCAGGAAAGAAGGCCAGTAAAGAGTCCATCCAGCTGCGCACATTCACTGTGGGGTTGTGCATATGGACATTGCGCAGTAGAGGAGGCTGGCTGATGTACTTCATAATGGCACTGTAGTGCTATAAAACGTATAAATATTCATACATAAGAATTTATCAGTGCCATTCACATGCAATCCAAAAACAATCATTTAAATGAAAGTTAAATGTGTGAAATATGAAGTGGTCCTCACAGTATTGAACCGTTCAAGATACACATTGTCTCCCAGCAGAATATATGCCTTCATCAAGTACTCATAGTAGGAGTCTATTCCAGCACCAACACCACTATCTATGTGGAGAAAAGAGAGCAGTTGTAGGAAACCACTAGAGTGACACTGTAGAGTCAGTGACACAAAAACCTAGAAATTATTAGTGAGCAGCAAATAACTTATATGTAACATCAGGGATGTCAAACCTAAATATCCTTAGTCAGAAGCAAGTAGATTACTGAAATCTGCTCGGTCAACAAGCCTGTATACCAAGCAGTAATAGATTTGTAGATATGCACATGGCAATCTCACCTCTGCGGACCCAGTCTCCATTATGGATGTTGATGACTGTGCCCATCAGGTCACTTCCCCTTTGTCTCTTCTCCCAGAGCACATCCAGGGCTTTCCGAGCATGTTCCTGTTGGGAAAGGAGTAAATTCATATATATTTTTAAATAAATACATTAATTAAACATATACATATACATATATACATATACATATATATATATATACATACATACACACACACACACGCACATATATACATATACATACACATATATATATATATATATATATATATATAAATAAAACCCCGCCCCCACCTCCGGTCACACACTCGCGTGGTTGGGGCACTCCCACTGCAATCAGAACGGGGTTTTTTTCCCTTTTCTTCACTTTATTTATTTAGACAATTAAAGTATAATCTTGTTTTTTTTTTCTTTTACTTTAAACATTGATGGAGCAATTCTTTACCCGTTTCTGGGGTTTCTTTTCCGCAGCAAATAAAACAAAACCTCCTTTATTACAAAAAAAAAAAGCTCCTGATAATAATAAATTCATGTAATATTTTAGTAGTTATAAACTAAGAGAAAAAAAGAACAATAAAAATTTTTTTGGAACTCAATCAATATTATTATTTTTTGGAACTTCCAATAACAGCAGGGGAACCGAGTCCCAGATCACTGCTGCGTGAGCAGCCAGAGAGCGCAGTTCAGTTCACAGCGCGCGTGAGATTTGGAAGAAACAAAATGGCAAATAAAAAGTTGTCCGTGGTGTCTTGTGAATGTTTTTTGCCGATTCTGACTCTGAAAAGTCTCGCTGTTCAACTTTGGAGCGCAGCTGCGCATCCATACGAGGTGAAAGTGATCACGAAGCAAAAACACATGTTTATTTCAACACTTTGCCCATCGGGAAAGTGTGTGGAAGTGGTGACCGTAGTCATAGTGTCTGTAGGAGAGCTGTTGGTCGAGCTAGAGGCAGCAGGGGAGAGAGCGAGGGGAAAATTGGACTGAAGTAGCCGAATTAGCTTTCTCCATCCAGACCTCCAGAGGGGCGGAGTCTCGGCGCTGTGGCTGTAGTCTGTGTGAGAGAGAGCTGAGAGATGTAGTTTATCCAAATTTACAACGGTCATATTCTGTAATCTAATTCCTAGGTTTGGTTCAGTCAGTGATAAAAATGTCATGACCATTGTAGCCTAAGTTATAGGCTTGTATTCAATAATAAATGGTAAAAAAAAAAACCTGCTACTTGTAACATCTGTATGTATCTGCGATTAAACTAATCGCCACACCATGTAATTAATTAGATCAAACATACGTACATACATACATACATACATACACACACATGTATCTGCTAGTTTAAAACCACAGAATATTTACAATTTTATGATTACAATTTAACCAAATGTGCTAGTTTGCAAATAAATACCTGTAAGCCCATAATTTTAAAAGGTTTAGCACCTCAAACACTGAATCCCCAGACAGTCGACTGAGTGCCGCAAACTCCAGGATCATGGTCCCAGCACAGGCTGTGCAGGTGTCAATCTCAGTGCCTGTGCGTGAGAGTGGGTTCAAAACCCCATAGCGTAGGTTCACCTACAGATATAATGAAAACACACTTTTACAATCTTACTTGTTGATAAAAATTTTTCCAGTGTGTGAAATTAAGCATTGATCTTTTTAGAAATAATGTCAAATATTTAAACATAGTCAAACACCCTTGGATAAGGAAGGCCACTGGTGGTATTAAAGGCAGGCAGTAGGCGGTAGCCCAGGTCTTTGGCCATGTGGAGCAGCTCATTCCTGTACCACTGCATCCTCTCTCCTCGCTGCTTCAGCAGGTCAGCCATCACATGTGCCCCTAACAGGCCACTAACAAAAGAGAATGGTAAGAATTTTAACCTTAATACAAATCTTTGTATTAAGTCATATGTACTTATTAGTCTTTTACCAAAGTACCCTCAATTTAATTTCTTGTGCAAATAGAGTATATTAAAATAGTGTATATTACCCTAGAACACGGATGTTAGTCTCAAAGACCGAAACCACCACATCATTGTCAAGTCTAACATCTCTAACAGTCTTTTTCACAGCTTCTTCAAAGTCTTCCATTTTATTTAGCAGCTGTAGAGCAAAGAAGAGAAAGGACAAAGTATATATCAAACCACAACAGTAAGTGTACCATTGGTACAACATAATCAAAATGATTAGTTAAATATAGAACTGTAGCATTTGTCTCAATGAACTCACCACCAATGTGTCCAAGGTGTCAATCAGAGTCAAAGAGAACCTGAAAGGCAGAAATGTGGGCAGGTAAATCACTTCTTTTCAATATGCATTATACATTTGATATCAATGTTTCAATATATGTACATTGTGCGAGTAGTGTAAGCATTCTGGTCTTGCTTTAGTTTATTTGTCATTCTGATCTACAACACAGGCATTCAAAAATCAAAAGTAATATATATTAAAAGTAATATATAAAAAGCCAATATTCTTCAACAAATTCTGCACACGACATTTATAAAATATATATGCACATTCAACTACTAGTCTTCAAGGCAGAATCCTTAAAACAGCAGACACAACAAATTAACCATGCATTTTTTAATTATACACAACCCTCATCACAATAATTTGGTATCCTGATATTAAAGCTGTAACAGACACATTAAATCTGCAAAAGAGTAAAGGCGATGTAGAAAATGCATTTCCATGACAAAATGTGAAGTGTGATTTAGGGGTGCACCGAACATTCGGCCACCGAAATTTTCGGGCCGAAAATGGCAACAAAGGCACGCTCGGTTTCGGCCGAATTTTATTTATATATATCGGACCAAAACTGTGATGATGCAAACATGACGCAGGTGACACAGCCACGGCCTACGCGCCAGATTGGATTAGAGTCAGGGTGTTTGCCGTATCCGCGCATTTCTATATTTATAAGAAAGCCAGAAAGCCATTTATCTCAAATTAATTTCTCAGATAAAATGAAATCTCTCGATCGCGTCGCCTCTCCAACCGACGTTGGCAGTCTAGTGGTGAGGGTGCTTGCACTGCGATCAAGATATCACAGGCTCGAATCTCGCTTGATGGATGGGTTTAAATATAGACGTAGAATTTTGTGCTGTTCACATTATGTGCTCTGATGTGTTTTGTCTGTGTTTTAAAAGGAAAGAAAGTTTTTCAGTGATTACAGTTAATATATTTGTTTTGATGCACCAATTTGTTATAAGCCTGCAGAGAATGTAGTTTATCTTTCACCAGCACTTGTTCTGAATGCAATATGGTCAAGCACTTCATTCAGATTATTAAAATTGCATTCACTAGTTCCATTAGAGAAGATATTTAATTGTATAATATTTCAGCTTTCTTGCTTTTAGGTTATTCAAGAGTGGGGCTAAGGGGACCAATATCAAATAACATTTTATTTCAAATGTTATTTGATATTGCACATTGTCTGAATGCTAAATAAATCTTATTAATAATAAAAAAATTTTTTTTTTCGGTTTTCAGTTTTCAGCCAGGGTGTTTCCCCATTTTCGGTTTTGGTCCAAAAAAATCATTTCGGTGCATCCCTAGTGTGAGTGCATGGTTGTTATAAAAACAAAGTTTGGATGTTTGGAGTCAGTCCAGCATTGGTTTTATAGGCAAAAAGGTTTGAGCAAAAAAAACAAACAAACAAACAAAAAAAAAACAAACAATATGCATCTGGTTTATTCAAATTTTTTATTCTTGGCATCCATATGTGTAGTCAACATTTATCTCTTGTGTTCTCTCTCTCCCTAATATATTTGTCTCTTAAAATGACTCTGGCCTTGAACAACCAACCACAAAATTTTATACACATTCACAACTGAGGATTATCGAGTGTTTTGACATTGGTGCAGTTCCAAAAAAATTCAGCAGTAATGTGACTGATGATGCAATTACACTTATTTAAAAAAAATACATCAAAAAGTACAATTATTTGCATCTAAAATACAATCTATCTACAATACAGCAATAGGTTTGTTTTCATTTGGTCAGATTAGACAAAAACCACACTACGCTCATCATGATTTGTCCCATAATTGATTCTAACATTCTCATTTCATAGATCATTGATTAAAGAATTTTGCAGGTCGGCACAGGTGCTTGCCATTTGAAAAAACCTGATCTGTGCATCACTACTGCCTTAACGGGTCTATGCAATAGATCACGCACAGTTTAAAAGAGAAGTGTGTCATATAGGCCAATTTTCCCCTCAACACAGGGCTGGTGACTCAATGCCCTGCAGTGTTTCAGCTATTATTCCTACACACTTGATTGAACTTATGGTCTGGGTGTGCTGAAGGCAGAGAATTCGTGAAACTGCAGGGCAGTGCATTGCCAGCAGTGACTTTGGAAGGCACTGAAGTAGACTGGAAAAGGGGATGGTAAGGTCAGACTTACTTTCCCAGAGAATCGTCAATGTCACCACGATTTGGTTCCAGCCCTCGAACTCTCCCTCTGCAGCTCAGAGGCATCAGCTCATCTGCAGGGTATGCATATTTCTGGAGCAAGAGAACAGTGAATTTACTCACACAGAATAAGCAAAGCAACAGTCCTGAAACCGCAAGTCTTATGAAATTAGAGAAGACTGTCGAGTCACAAAAGGAACTACGATGATTACCATGTAACTGCCATACGCATGATCAAACATCTCCAAAATTTGTTCCCTAAAACAAAAAAGCAGAACGGAGATTAGTAGACCTACAAAAAATAAGAGGAAACATAACATTCTTCATAGTATCTCTTCATAGCTCCAACAGAATCAACAACTGAACCATTCAAAACATGTTATCGGAAATGTCCTTGCAGAAAACTGGAAGAGGAACAATTCACTATAATAAAAACTCCACTGGTGACAAGAAAATGAAAACATCCCTACAATCACATTCCTCATCTTCTCATGCCACAATAAATCACAAAGACTCCAACAAAAAGAGCAGTGTACTCATGCAGTCTGCACAGTGTTACAGTTGATGTAGAAACAGGTCTAGTGTTTGCACAAGTCTTTATTTTATGTGCGGTGCATTAGGGTTTCACAATTCAACATTTTATGTACAATGTCCTTTTGATTCTGAATGACATTCATTGTCTTATGATTTTAAAATTGATTACAAAGCTCAAATTATACATTACAGGGACTGGTTCCGCCCTGATAGATGGCAAATGAGAGACCCTGAAGAGACAAAACAAAACAAAACCCTGACAAAGGAATGTACACTTACCTGCAAAGTAGTCATTTCTATTTTACCTCATTTTCAACAGTATATAATTAAGGGTGGCAACAGAAGTGATCCAAAGCACAAAGTGCAAATTCCACAAGTGAAAAACAGGGTCAAATATGGTCATTGAAATCACAGTGGGCCAATGGCTTGGGCGTTTGGACTGACCATTTATCTTAGAAACTTTTCACATTCTCAGCACTTTGCTAGGCTTCCCCCATCCTCAGCCAAACAAGGGATTAATAACTGTGAGCCAACATGCCTAACCAGAACTTTCAAACACATACTCCAACCAGGCAGTCGTGGACACTCATTTTGAAAAGACTCTCTTAGTCTTACAAGATGAGAAATATTTGAAGACAGAAGACATCGATTCAGTCATCGATTTCAACCTAAAACAAGTAGGAACATATTTGAGTGATTTCTTGATTACTGGTTTCAGGTTTCATTAACCACAAAAACCTCTTCCTTGTAAAAGGTAAGAAATTGAGATGTTCTTTTTTCTTGCCTTAATCAGACATCGGGACACAGGCATGGCTGACCACTGGCCAAAACTAACCTCAACATTCTTCTGTACCAGTAGTTCAGTGTTGCTTTCAGCATTTGCTTATTAAACTGTAAAAAGTTATAAGAGTGCTTAATGAGGAGTATTTTGGAGGAGTATGATCTAAAGCACTACAAATGTTGGTGAAAGTGGTTTAGAATGACAGTTTTTCTAAATGAGCACAATCATGCTGATGAGACTGGTTTGGATGAGGACTCTCACCAAAGCCCTGATAAGGTTAGTTCCATACCCAGCTTGTGGCTGCTAAACAGGATGTGATAAAGTCAGGTTTATTGTCATATTGACCATATATTCAGGGCACACGCTGACACAACGTTCTTTCACGACTATGGTTCAACACAAGAACACAAAACAGAACATAACAAGTGCAGACAAACGTGAGCAAGAAAAACACAAGTACCATAACTCAAATGGATAAGACAATATTTAGTGCAGACAGCTAGGTGAAACTTACCTGATTTGGGCCTTTTCTTCAGAAGACATGGTTTGACCATCCTGAGCAATTACTCCACACACAAAGCCAATAAGGAATAAAGCTGTCAGCACCATGACAAAAGCAGTAAACCTCTGTGTCCCTCTCTCCAGTCTGCTTCCCATTAAGCTTCAAACCCAGGAATTTTTGTTGCTCTCTCTCCTCACCAGGCTCTTCTTCAAACACCAGACAACAGATCAAGGAGCAGAAGATGTTTCTGCTCTAGACAGTCCCTACTACTCAGATCAAGGAGCAGAAGACGTTTCTGCTCTAGACAGTCCCTACTACTAACAGATGAAGCGCCAGACAGAGAATACCCTCTCAGACACAGAAGAAAAAGTGCAAAACGACGTTGGTTACCCTAAAGAGCAATATTGAGAGTTGTTCGGTGTTAAACCGAGGCTTTTTAATGCAGTTACAAAGCTTAATTTAGAAAACAAAACAGTTGCTGAAGGTCGTCTAATATGAACATTACTGGCTGTGAATAGCAGATTTCAGCCCTGAAACTGTCAAGCCTCGGCTGCTACAGACAAGATCAGCTACTCGGACACTCATTGCTAAGAGCTAAAACGGCTGGAGTTTATGTTCTTCCAAGAAGTATTTCGTTGTCTTCTAATCGTCCTAGTCAACCTCGAAAAGGACTCCATTTCAGCTTGGTCTAGAGAAGCATGATCTTCCGAAATAAATCGTTTCCAGCGCCCTAACTTTCAGTAAATACACAACCAGCCACCAGCCGGGCCTCGTGATGACGTCATTAAAAAGGGCAAACAGGCGTTGTGAGCTGTCAGAATGGGGGCGGTACTTCCGGCCTACTTCCGCGTTATAGGGAGCCTCTAAAGTTAACAGTAACGCGCTGCTTACTCACATTGATTTCTGTTGCTGTTTGTGATGCAGTTTCAGCGGTAACTTGATAAGATAACAGCGTTTTTTAAGTTATGCAATATATGTACAATTTCAGCTGT
>JBBMFX010000021.1:8289578-8302025 GCA_037832545.1 Rhabdalestes septentrionalis
ATCAGTTTAATTCGCCATTTAATTTCAAAATGTATCATTATATTTTCGGCTTTTAACAAACAGCAAGTGTTCATTCCACTATGGCTACTCCATGAATGGGAATACATTTGGTGAAACAATACCTTGATTGAACACTCAAAGTGATTGTCACTAAAACAATGAATATTATTAGAACTATTTTAATACAAACAACAACATAAAAATTATTTCTAATACTAATCTGACTAAATCAGTAACTATAGTGAGCCATGGAGAACTGGATTATTAACTTTCAAACTATGAAAAATATATAGAGAATAGAGAACATAGAGAATGCGCCTAGACAGCTGTCTCAGTGTTTACATGAATCACAAATGACCACAGTCACCTAGCTTTAGCCTCTCTCCACTCGTCAAGGTCAAGCTATGATAATCTCTGTACATCTATGTATCTGTGTACAATACTACACATTTATCTTCCATTATAACTATGTAATAATTCTGTAATATTATAACTGAAAATTAATACTTACATGTAGTTTTTCAGAAGTAGCTCTGTAAACTTCTAAAATGTGTGCCAACAGTCAATGGTCAACAGTGGTTCACATTAAATGTTTTCCTGACTGGAAACACTTGCAAATATTATAGTTTCCATAGGGAATAAATATGGGTCACTTACAATGCTACCTAATTAAGAAACCTTTACAACCTCACAACATGAAATGGATTGATTTGAATAGTTATCAGAGAGAAAACCATATCCATGCCTTGAAATAAATTAGAAATGAATGCGGTTCACTTCAACCTATGTCTGGAAAATAATGGAACAAATCCAAATCTATGTTTATACATAAGATACAAAAGTAAAAATAGTTTTTTGTGCTTAAAACACTATCTAATTTATCAACTTTTTAAATATTACAACTGAAAAGTATTTATTTTAGAAGCTTTAAGGGAGAAAACCATATCCATGCTTGGAATTACATTAGAAATGTATGCGGGTCACTTGGGTCCCATGTCTGCAAATGAATGGAGAAATTCCAAATATATGTTTATTAATAAGATACAACAGTAAAAATGATAAAAATGTTTTTTATGCTTTAAACCTTACCTAATTTATCAACTTATAAAATATTATAGGGTTAAATGTATTTTTTTTTAAGTTGTAAGAAAGAAAACCATGCCCATGCTTGGAATTACATTGGAAATGCATGCGGGTCACTTGGGACCCATGTTGTGCGTTAGAGGGGTTTCCAATAGCTTGTGCAATAAAGGGTTAAACAGGGTAATGGATGGTCAACCTGCACTGACAATCTGAGCAGACACATCAGACAAAAACAAAATAAGGATAAAGAAGGCCATGTAGTTCATGCATTCATGTCCAACTTCATGGCATATATATGAGACCCCACTCTTCCACAAAACTCCCTCACCAGGCAGGCAGCTGTTAAGCATTTCCAGGTACTCCTCCATGGATGTCAAGGCTTTGTATCCAGCACAGTTGATTACTCCTTTGGGGTGCAGGCCTCTGTCATGGGCCTAGGGCAAAGACAAAACAGCTCAGATTCACACTTCCACTCTGAGCTTACAGTCTCAAGAACAGAGCTTCAACTTCTTGGACAGAGTGCTGGCTAACAGCCCATCCAGCTCACAGAATACATGCACTCTTTGTCGAAGAAGAAATGGTGTTACACATGAACGACAGGGACGCATTGTTTTGGAAGAACTATTTATATTCAGAAAAGATCACTACGGCAAGTGTCTCCTGAAAGAAAACGATAAATCAATCACTCAGTTTAGATGTGAAGCAGCCAAGACTCCACCTAGAATGTTACATGTATTAAGATTTGGTTTCAGCCCCTAAAGGCATTTTAGTGTTTGGTTTTTTTTTGCCAAATTATCTATAGGGTGTGCTTGTGAGGCAGGACAAAAAGAAACACTCTCAGCAATCCTTATTATCCACCCTCACCAGTTTGTTTTCATAGAAGCTGATGTTGTAAGAGTTGGCTACATAGATGAAGCGGTTCCTCCATTTCTTATTCTCCTCCAGGTACTGAAACAGGTCTCCAGAGAAAATCGACTTGTCCTGCAAAGCATCCTAGGGAAAAAAAATAACGAAATACCTTCCAATTATGCTCATCACACAGACACTCAAAACTTTTGAGACACAGCAAGGCAGAAAGAATGAGAATTTTCAAAGCAAGACATAAATACGAATTCAGAATGGCTAGTATAGCCTGTGTGGGAACAGGGACTGGCAGACAAATGGTATGTGACTTGTGTTTATGTCTGGTGCAGAGACCATAACTTGAGCAGGACCGTGACAATACAAGCAGACTGGGGGATACACTTGTATTTTACTGTCCACACGGGAACAAGAAATCCAACAATTATCTCGTTCGAATTTTATTATACCCGAACCCCACTTTCCCCACACAATCACAAGAATTCCTACTAGAGACCAAGGAACTGCATAGTTTTAAACTCTAGAATGAATAAAGTTGAAATGAGTGCAGAGGAGGGCAGTATGAAAAGTTGTGGCCAATTGTTTTTTTTCTCATGTATGCATTAAGCACACTGAAACTGGCGGTAATTGTTCTGGGCTCAGGATCTGAAAAACTTACGAGAATATCAAATTTCACATCCAGCCAATAAATTCTGTTCACTGGCACTGAAAAAAAAAAAGTGTGTGTGTGTGTGTGTTTATATGGCCCCTAAAACGTTTTAAATCAACAGGTTACTTCAGTGTCAACTGACTATAAAATGCTAAGATGATGTTACAGTTCTGCAATGCAAATGGCCTCTGCCCACCCAAATATTTACTGTTGAAATGCACCCCGGTACCAGAGTGCTCATGATACTGATTTAGCAATTATTGTTTGAGGCATTTATCACACATCAAGATTCCACACCAGTATGCCTTACAAGTCCCCAAAAGCAATTCCTACTCATATTTGATGACTGAAATATTCCCAGTTTCCAACGATGGGAGCATAACACATAAGCTTCCATGTGGCTCGCTGAAGGCAAAGGCATGGAGGTCAGAGCACAGGCCAGTGCTGCTGCTTATCTTGAGAACAGGCTTGTCCATGAAAAAGCACCCTATCCCTGAGGTTTCTGGAATCTGGATGCTTTGTAGGCTTCAAATCTGTGCAACAAGTCAAAGTTTTTTTACAGTGCGTGTTTGTGTGCACCTCTCCACTACCAAGGCAGCCGTTCCAGTTACTTAATTCATGTGTGAAATCGGCTCCATTTTCCTTCTATTGGCTGAGTGAAAATAAGCGAGATACTAGAACCGTATGTGTGGGACACTGCAGAGGATGCCTCGTTTCTTTTTGTGCCCTTTTAATGTGAGTGAACACAAGAAAATAATATCAATGATTACAAGTACTTTTGACATGTAACTAGTGAAGCTACACAATGATGTGTGACCTTGAGTACATTAATTTAATTTCACTGCAAATAATGTTTATAATGGCTTTTGATACTTTTGATACATGACTATTAAGTACCAAATTAACACCATTATAGTACAAATAAACCCACTGACTACAGGTAGCTCCAGCAGTCACAAGTGAATTTGGTGATACTTAAAACGTGAGGTCCAGTCTATTAGGAGACACTGGTACAAACCTATACATAATACACAAAAATATAAACCTTACATATTAACCTTAATGTTAAAATATATCATTTTGTGACTTACAGAAAGGAGCACTTAAACAAAGGAGAGACAATAGATGAAACTGTTGAAAAGTGTAGATGAGGGTGTTACCTTTCGATGTAAAAGCTGGGACTGTGTGTTTCCCCCTCCCTCGATCTCAAAGCGTACACTGTTAAAGAGAGCTACTGCATACTGCTGCTCATACACCTTCCCAAACGCAGCCATCACTTGCCTGGTACGTGCTAGAACACACACAAAATATGCATAGGACCATTATGTTGGGCTTGATGAGCCTTGTACCTCTGTAACTTAAACAGTGCTTTGGAAAATGTATTTGTCCCTTCTCTACTATTCTCTGATAGATAGGAAACAAATTAAAATAATGCAAAGGGAGCCTTTTCAAACAAACTTTACTTAGTTACTCAACCAAAACCTTACCTTAATTCACTGCTAATTAGATTTACCTGAGTGAATGCAGAAAGCCCTGCTGAATGTAAACTAAGTTTAACTGAAAATTACCATCAAAGCAATGCAACTGCCAAGTATTTGGGATTAGCCACAGCAGGTTAAGTAATTAAATTTCACAGAGAAAAATTAAGTTAAATATAATTGTGTGTTGTCTTATGTTGATCTATCCATTCATCTGTGATTTACAGCAGCAACCATTACGCAAAGTGGTTCCTGTTGCACAAAAATGTATTCTCAATATTGATAAAAACTCTAAGATGTTATGCGTTTTTGATGGCTGGTGCAACAGAAATGAAGCACAAAGAAGTTGGTCTACTAACAGCATTCTTCATGATTCATGCAGTCCACTTAAGTGTGTTAACACTATATGTGTGTGTGTGTGTGTGTGTGTGTCTCCAAACTAGTGCAGTTTCTTGCATCTCTGTATGTTTGGCACATGTTTTATTGCAACATAATTATCAAACCGTGTTTAGGAACAGTTCTGCATGTTCATAAAGAGCTGGGCAATGTGATGACTTTTATTGTTATCAAGACATTACCTGATACGCCTCAATAAGCTTTTCTGAGCATACTCTGATGTATATAGTGGGTAGGACACTTGTCTCTGCACCAAGAGGTCACAGGTTCGAATCCTACCTTTAGCAGCCCACAACTGGGTCCCTGAGCAAGACCCTTAATCCCAAGTTGCACCAGGGAGACTATCCCCTGTATTAGGGAATGGAAGATGCTTTGGATAAAAGCATCTGATAAATGCTGTAAATGTACAAATAAAACAGAACTAGTCTTAGACAGAGCAGCTCAAACACTCAAATATTCTACTTAAACTCAACATTGCACAATTCACTGAATTTGACAAACAATCATAAGTCATTTTTTAGATTTGATATTGGATATTGGATATATAGTGTAACTTTTTAAGTACGTTACTGGGTTAAGCAACCAGAAGTAGAAACTCGACAAACTGTCTGTAACTCTGAGCTATAATCCTATTTAGTTGTGTGTATGCCAAAAATAAAAACAAAAACGCAACTGCACCATTGGCTAATATGTTAATGGCACTTAGCACAGCAAGTGTTTAATAAATGTTAATTCATAACAATTGAATCATGTTACAAAGGTAGTCAAATATGGTGGTATTACTCTTGCCCAAGGATTCTTGTTGAATATGCTTACACAGATGGGGTAGCAAACTAATGCAGATGTGTTTCATATAACACTACAACAATTTGCACACATCTACAGATTGTCAGCTTCACTTTTTGCAACAGCAAACACTGAGCTTAAGATTCTCTGAAGCACTTTCCTAAAAAATATCCTGTTTGTTGGCACTTGGCAGTTAGCCAGAGTAACACTGCTGCACTGGAAGCTTCTAGCAGGCCAAAAGGGATTTAGTCAGCTGGACTGATGATGGTATGTGCGTGTTTGTGCCAGGGTTTTCCACAAGCAGGAAGGAATAGGCTGTTTGCAGAGGAAGAGAAGGAACTCCATGTCTGTGTGTTTGTGTGTCTTTGACTGCTAAAAAAAAATCTGCACTGACACATGCCTATTCATTACAGTGCAGTCCTCTAAGCATTTTATTGTATTATATTTTAGGCAACAGGGATTTATATAGCACCATGTAATGAATCACACAATGTTGATAATATAGAACACTCCCTCAATACTGCTTATCCCCATTAATTAATCTCACACAAAAAATACTTTCAGATTTTCGACCCATAACAATGTTTCAAGTCAGATTTTCATCAGTAATACTTTTAACATTCCCTCTTAGTGAGTAAAGATTTTTGTGTGTGACCCGTCTCAGAATCTTGGGACAACAAGAACATTTTGTTTACTGCATTTGCAGACAGAGCTAATATATTCCCTGTCACAGTCACTGGACCATTTGATGTCACTTCTTTGAAATCTAAACAAACTCAGAAAGGTGGGAAATCCAACAATTGTGGCCATTTATTAATTCACAGACCAGAAACTAGAAATACCCAATTTATACATAAAAACAACTGAAAACTGAAAACATTTTCCTCACTAAACATACAAATAAATGAATATTAAATATTGTTTTTTCTAAAATGAACATTTAAATTAGCCACAGGCATTCAGAAAGTGAACACATATTAAACTGATCTGTTCTTAAGAACTAATTACATGTGGACATGTCCTTTAGCATTGAAAACGAATAGAAAATTCATTTTAATGCTGTCAGCCACACAGAGTAAAAAGAACATATATTCAGAGTGGTCTAAAACACTGGCAGAGGGAATATAAAGCACACATAAAAGTGTTTAATGCCTCTGGAAACCACCTCACTGGAAGTTATGACAGAAAATGATTATGACTATACTGGCTAATATCTGAGACTATGTGGTATCTTTGGTAAAATGTCTTCAAGTATGAAGATGGGTGCTTTGTAACAGTGGTATTGCAAGGGTGGTATTTTATCAGTATTACCACCATTTTAATCATTATCCACATTAATTATGCAAAAAAAGGCATGTGTATGATTACTCATCTTTCGGATAGGTAATACAACAGCCACATATTTGTGCTGTAGAAATGCAACTGTGCAAAATCTTGCTTCAATGCAAACATCAATGGCTGAAATATGCAGACATTTTACACAGTTCTGATTGATTAAAGGTTTCCCAGACAGAGAGGGTTGAAGCTAGTCACAAAATTATGAAAGAAGATTCTCTAATGAAAATGGAGAAAACAAAAACACAAATATATAGGCCAAAGATTCATAAGAAACACCTGAAAGAATAAGATGAATAAGATGTTAGTCTAATCTCTGAGAAGTGTGTAGACAGTCTTGAGTGTGAGAAGCAGCTGTGCAGGAGTCTGTATGTTCACTGCAGCCCAGAGGAAGTCACTGATAGGAGCAGTTCAGTAATTTCCTCTGACTCACTGGAGCTGATGTGTTCTGTATGTGGAAATTACTACAGGAATCGAAGAAAAAATATGATCCACACACTGTAGGGTAGCTGCAAAAAAAATTAAGTCCAACTTACCAATTCACAGCCCATTTTCCCCCCTGAACTATTTTTAAAAAACAGTGATTTTAATTTACCATTGAACTGCTGATATTCATTTGGCAATTTTTTTTGGCAACTGATTTTTGGTCATTTAAAACATTTTAGAATAAAGCAATACTTGGTTTTGTATCACTTAATTAAGTCTATTTCATATTGTTATGCATTTGATAAAACCCAGGTTACTAGATTAAATGTTAAAATAATGAGTGGACCAGTCAATTACCAATGTAACTGATGATGACTTATCTCAATCTCAGACAATGAGTTGACTGTTGAAGGTCTAGCTGACATCCATGGATTGTTGGAAGGTGTGAACACCAGTGATAAAAACTGTCACTACTACGCCACTACCTAAATATTGACCAGGCACCTGAGTGAATGTGCTTCAGCTGGCAGCTACATAATTTACTAACAAGAAAATGTGCTTGAACAGCAAAGATGGAACTCCCACATGTCCATCCTCTTGTTGCAATAAACTCCTCTGAAAAAAGCTGACTAATCTCCTCTCCCTCTCTAATACCTGCTCTCAGTCAGCACTACTTCCTTCAGCACACACTCACTGTTTTACTGTGTGTGGGCTAATTAATGAACAAACAGGATTGTGACCAAGACAACAACAGATATCAGAGGAGAACAAATGAGGGAAAACTGAGAAGCCAATAAAAATATTCAGAGGAAAATACAACTCAAAGACATAGAGGAGGACCTCACAGTTGTGTCAAAGCATAATAACTGCTTTGCCATACCAGTTTCCAGAACATGTTCATGCCTGCTTGCTCTCCATTTCTGTATATAGGCATGTTCTTTTAGTGGCTTCAGTTCATGACAGAGGTCCTGGTAGGAATTTCCTGAGCTACAGCTGACCTTTAACCTCCTGTTTCTTCAACCTTCTGTCTCTTTAACCTTCTGTTTCTTTCATTACACTGCAGCCCTAAAAACTGAAAAACTGAAGGTGTTGGCCCTTGAGATTTCAAAACCACTATTAAAGCTTTCTACAGATGGTCTTAAAGACTGAGAAAGTTTAATGTTAATGAGGTCAGACCACTGATTTAAAGTCATAATTAATCTAAAAACTAAATGTACATTATTTTTCCCTTACTCCAATGGAATCAAACTGATAAAACAAGTCAAAAAAGCCGACCACAAGAAATGTGAGGTTAATGTAGCTGACTGGTGCTTTAAGCTCAAGCCTAAACAAACAGCAAACAAAATGCCTTAAACATGGTATAATCACAGAGAAACAGATTACTGCAGACATCATCATCATTGTAAAATACATGTTTGTCTATAGGGAAAACTGTATTACCTTTTTTATGTAATAGTATGTGATTCGTGGGTTGTATCTACACTTTTAATGCATGAAGGTATTGTATTTCATCAACAATATAACCCAATCAAAGAAACCTAATACTGTGTTTCAGTGAATGAACAAACTTATATAATAGTGTGTCTCTTATAGCTGGCAAGTGAGGTAGAATTTTGTACATATGTGGAGCGTGCGTTCTCTGTAAACATTTACTTTATTTATACAATCTGTGATTCTATAAATAAAGGAAATGTCTGAAGTTTTGGTAAATAAACAATATGTAAGAATATGGTTTAGCTTAACTAAAGTTCATTTCAGCAGATATGTCATGCGAAGAGGTTCATACAATAAGATTTAGGGCATCATTGTAAAATGGTCACCACTGTTTTCAGCTATGTGCCTTTTGCCTAGCTGTTTGGCTATTAAAATTTAGGATGGGGGTGAAATTGTTCACATCAGGCTTATGGGGGCTATTAGCATTATCATTTTGGCTTGTCCATGAACTGTAACACATTCAAAACTGAAAGAGATAAAAAGGCAAATTGTGGCTGTTGGACACAATAACATCCATCCTCTTAGGGAAACGAGATATGGTGATCAAGCTGGTTCTGGCTAGTGCTACACTACCTTATCTCCATAGCCACGTCAACCTGGTGAAAAACAATTTACGAGTGGCTGACTCACAAAATGGAATAAGCTCTAAGGCCTCCTGCTTCACTGTATGTGTTCCTTTGTGGAGCTGAACTCAGAGGCTGAGGGATAAAAAGCAACAAGAAAGAGAAGAAAAAAAGGAAGAAAGGAAGAGTGGGGGTGGGATGGGGTGAGGTGGGGAGGACAAGTACAGAAAGAAGCAAGAGATTCATTCACAGAGAAGCCCACCTTTCATCTGCACTAAACCTGCATTACGGATGATCACTCATAGATTAAATGCGACAGACAGCTGAACCCAGACAGACACACACAGGCGCACACCATTTCAACTTGATTCAAGGATGTGAACGTTTGCAGTGATGCCAAATTTCCAGCCACACTTCTAGACACATGTCTTCCTGAGGCATTCCCAGAATTCTTCAAGGCTGGTGCACTCAAGCCAGCAACGAAGCATTGCTTACCCAGAAAAAAGTGCTTTCTTTAGGATCTTTTACCAAAAAATTACAATATCTGAAGGTTTCCATCAATGTTTTTTAATTACTATGTGAAGGATATCTAAATTAAGCTGGTAAAATGTGAGAGATCCTTCCAAGGGGTTCCAGGGAAAGCATTTTTCCCCAAAGCGGCTCCAGTAGCAGTTTGGTGAATACAGAGTAGCATTAAAGCATAAGAATTATTCAACGCTTTCAGGTGCACACATATCCTGTCTGGAACAATGAGGGGTGTAACAAAACACATATTTTCAGGTTTGATGCTATTTATGATTCTGGGGGTCAAGAACTAATAATACTGAATATACAGTTTCTGAATTACATTATTGGGGGACTTCGAGTTACGACAGATTTGTTCCTTTGACATGTAACCCAAATTTTGGTGTTAGTTGAAACACACTCTAGTCTAAGTCACTTACTGATCCTAAAAAAAACGCACAGATTTTCCATACTAGTTTGCCAGAGTAGTCCGTAACGGTGTAAGGCTAACAGTTGTAAGATGCATGGGAGTTGAAGTGAAAGTGAGCGTCGTAAAAAATGTCATATGTCGAAACTGTTGAAACTCGAAGATCCCTGTACACTGCTTTGTTATTTGGGGGTGAACAGAAATTGTAATGTCCTTTCTGCATCTGTTTAAAGATATTTTAATATCGATATTTAATATCATGCTGGATCAAACCTCGAAACTCCAGTATAACAGATTCACACAAAAGAAGAAAAGACATCCTCAACTTTCAACGTTAGTTATGCAAATCTGACTGTAATTCATTTTGAAATGGGTCTTTCCTTCTATTGGTCTGTTCTTCATGATGACGTAAAGACCTTATAAATGGCAGCTGACATTTCCCATCCTCATGTAAAAACATTTTTTAAATCATATAATGAAAATACCCAGATTTATTACACTGCAGCACTATGTTATAGCACACAGCAATTCAAGAAAAAAAAACACCATAAGGTTTGTCATCTTTTGGGCGTCCTCTATTGCCAGGTTTCTCTACCGCAAATGTTTTTGATTGAGCCGCAAATGTAATATTGAGACAGGCCATTGGTCCGCAATTGGTTATTTAAGTTCATGTAATTTGGCCAAGTGGGCCTTGGCAACATGCTGTGATAGACAGGTGTGCCTTAATGTTGAAAAAGTTGAGAACCATTGCTCTATTGTGAACGTCTCTATGCCAACATGAAGCACCAGCCATCAATTTGCTGTACAGGTGAGAAAGGCATGCAATCCTGTGTAGCAGCCCGCCTTGAGGAGAACAACGTGCCTGTACAGGCAGTGGTGCAGGACAAAAAGGAGTTGGGGGGCCCCCAAATGTTCACCCATTTATGGCTTGGCACACAGACAAAGACAAAATAGTACATCAAATGTTTCTAAGCAGTGAAGGCCTGTGAAATCTGTTTAATCTTCAAGGAGTCATTCCCAAATCTATTCAATCAGTCAAGACATGTTCTGGGTCTGAAGTGAATTTCGTTATTTCTAAGTCCACAACAATGAAAGACAAGCTAGCATATTTATGGGTAACAAACTTTTAGATTAACTTGTATATCCAGTTAACTATGAGTCGACCACAGACGCTAAATATGTTTAGGCTGAGGAGAAACCTGCAGACAGCCGGTGTCGTAGAACCTCATAGAATTGTTTTTTTTTTTGTTGGTGATATTGCCTTTTGCAAATGTCAAAAGATTTTGCATGATATCTGAAGAAATAATTGCTTCTAAAACACACACCAGACATGTTTGATGACAGTTACCGGTGGCAAATTCAAAGCCTAAACATTAGCTCATGTTACACATCGTCTTTATGGACTTCAGATATGCAGTCTAGTTTTTAACACAAGTGACTCACTAATAAAGTAGAACCAGAAGTGGAAGTTGGTCTCTGTGCCCTAAATGTAGGCTCATCTTGCTTATATTTGGCTCCTGTTTTTGGACAAACTGACTGAGGGCTTACAATAACTCAGCTGAGACCCGAGACAAGGCTTACCTGAGATCATCTCTCGCCTCCCTTCGTCCAGGTGTGTGGAAACCACATCTCCCATGGTGACAGAAGCACTTAAGCCAAGTCGAAAAACAAAATTTATAATAATAAAGCCAAAACCTCCTTGGTGAAACAAAGTTGGCGTTAGCTTTTTGAAGAAAAACTTTGAAAGAGCTTAAACTCTTCTCGTGTGTTTTCTTCTCAAAACCTTCCAAGGAAACACCATGCCCAGAGAGGACGGCGGGCTGGGCTTCTCTTCAGCGGACTGACTCAGAAACAGCAGATTTCTTTAGATCAGCAGTGAGGAACACGTTCACGCTTCTCCCGTTCAGGAGAGTCATTCCCAGACCCCTTGCTGAATTTAGAGACTGTGACAGTGGGAGGGTGTGGTTGAGTTTAGAGAGGCGCCGCCCCAAACATTAGCCCTTTCAGAACAGCGCTGAGACCTGAGAGACTCCGTCTGCTCTCAGCTTCTCCAGCGTTCGCACACACCGACAGGCTTATTCCAGCCATGCTGTACGTTTGTATCTGCAGGTGTATACGACGCCTCTCAAATACAACGTTTCTCATGCAACGTGTGCAATATTTTGCTACAATATTGCTGTGGGCAACATTTTCTGGTGCATTCTTACTGTTATTCTTAATGTCTGCTGCTACCCTTCTAATAACATGTAATGTTTACTTCATTATAATTATTTTCTACACAATTCTATTAATATGTTCTTGCCTTTAGTTTAGTCTTTAATTTATTTGTTAAACATCGTAAAGTATTTTGAATAATTTTTTAATACAGATCTATCTATCTATCTATCCATCTATCTATCTATCTATCTATCTATCTATCTATCTATCTATCTATCTATCTATCTA
>JBBMFX010000021.1:8317859-8331569 GCA_037832545.1 Rhabdalestes septentrionalis
TATATATATAGTATGTTGAAAAACAAAAAGAATCCTTGCAAGTATTCTATGTTTTACAATGGATGCAAATGATTAAATGTCCAAAAATGTCAAAGGCCATTTAAACTGAAAGTACCAAATGTAATACTGTATGCTATGAATCCTGCTAGAATGTGTAAATGGTAGAAACTTTCTTTTTCTTCCTTTAGTTAGTGTGGTTTCTAATGGCTGTGGGTGGGGGAAGGCACAGTTGTGTGTACATGAGTCAGTTAAAAAAATAGATCATATCATTTCTCATGTTATACGCTGAACTGCTGCCCTTCTAAGCTCTGGTTTTAGACTTTGTATCATGTTAGATGTGCATGCCATGGGAGCTACTTTGTGTACATTTTGAAGTGATCTCAGAAAGAAAGAAAACCCTGTTAATGTGTGTGTGTGTGTGTGTGTGACTTCGACCACTTTTTTTGGCATCTACTTGGACTCCTGTGACTTATAGGGAAGAAACCAAAGCAGATGTAGGTCAGAGAATCCAGCAGGTGATATAAATTAAACACTGTATATTTATGCAGAATAATGAAACCCTTCCTCCCCATTTACTTGCCACAAACTTTAATTTGCTGGTTCTCACGTTTTAGTGTCAGGAAGGCCATTGCTTGCAAATGTTTGAAGAATAATCAAAAAAGGGCCAGTTGTATTTCAGTATTGTATCCTGTCAGATTAAGTCCTATCATTGGTTAGTATACGATGTTTAACCGGGCCATGCACTGAGTAGCGTATTGTTGTATATGCCATATGTTAATGTTTTAATGTCTCACTGTTGACTGGTGATATTTCTGACTGTGAAGTAGTAAAACATTTCCTTTGAAAAAATGCCAATGTGAAGCCAATGTGTTTGTGATGTTTTAGCTGTAGTTGTAGTAGTAAAGCTGGGAAAAATAGCAACTATCTATATTTGGTTCGTCTTCTGGTGCAATGTTAAATCTTCCACTGGTGAATGGCTTTGCAAAAAATGTAATCCCCTGTTTAAATATTTTCTATTTATTTCTATTTATTCCTATTTTAGTTCTCTGTTCTGGTAAAAAGGTTGTATATTGCACAACGCCTTTCTCGTGATGCAGATGCTTTTTATTTTTGACATTTCTTCCTTTTTTGTTTGTTGTTGTAAAGCACTGACTGTGTGTACTAGATTTATATCAAATTTATTTATCAGAGAAAATATTAATTAATGAAAAAGTCTGTCCTAAACCTGTTGAACTTGCCGGGATTCCATGTTTGCGAGCGTTGAAGCACAAACAAAAGTATACTTGTGTTCCGATGTACTAAAGCTGTCTAATAAATTGGCTTCCATTACAACACAGATCCAGTGTATTCTCTTACACAAAGTGCAAAATTAAATGTTCTGCACACAGAAAAGCATGTGTTCAAGTAAATCTATTTATAAGACATAAGCAAGAGTACAACCCTGGCAAAGTCAAAGGAAATCAGAAATCAAAAAACACACTTCTGGAAAAAAAAAAGCATAATCTTGTCAATGATGGTACACAAATACAAATTAACAGATTTTATTCATCAAAATATTTGATTCAGAAAGAATCAGTTGATTAAAACAAAACATTACAATTCAAATGGCATTATTAATTAATAAAAATAATAGACCATAATGGAATAACTCTCTATATTGACAGAAATTGTGATGTATGATTAACCCCAATCCTATTCAACTTATCTTAATCAATTCTTTTGATTGATTACCTACATACAGATCAGAACAATATGATAAAGCACCAATAACTGCATGTCAAAGCCAATTCATCATATCTATATATGCTAAATATCAACAGAGTAAGAAGTCTGCTGATAGCAACCAAAAATATGTCTCAAAAGTGACCTACCTTCAAAATATTTCACACACAAAATAAGTTCCCATTATATTTGTTCCTTTTGGAACAAAACATTTTAAATAAATGTGTTATTAAACATAATAATTAACAGCTTGCACTGAAGAACTTAATTCCTTGGAAGATCTAGTAAACATACACATAGTATTGGCTATAGATATTGTTTTTATTTTTATTTCAAAAAAGGCCTATATAGACATACATTTGCAACTATCATAGTGCAGTTTGTTCTTACAGGAACTAATTACAGTACAGCTGCTGTCGCACTATCCCCTATCAATCGCATTTCCATAGACTAGCACAAAGAGGGAGAGTTAGCTACTACTAAGAAAAGGAAATTCACTGAGGGTGAAGTCCTATGTGGGACACTCTGTAGGTGGTAGCAGTGAAGCAGAGTGGTTTATTGCGCTGAGCCATGCTGCAGTGTTAGTAGGTCCAGGATTGTTCAAGAGGTTTTGATGTGTGCTGCAGTCCTGAGGCAAGAGAATGGGCCATGCGTCGTGAAACCTCTTGCATGCTGCTGGCAGCAGCGACGGCGCGGTCCAGAGAGCTTTTGACAGAGTGCTGTGCGTCCATAGAATGAGAGCGTCTGTGATGACCTCCAAACCTTGGCCTGTGTCCTCTATCCTCATTACGTGAAAGGTAAGGGGACTTTGGATAAGTAGAAGGTGACACAGCGCTAGAGAAGTAGCTGCAGGAGAAAGAAGGGAAGGGCAAAAATATATAAGCATTACAGCATGTTTTTGTTTGTTTAAGGTCATCTTAAGAAAAAAATAAACACCCAAATATATATTAAATATTTTATAGCAAAATTAAAACAAAATACTCCAGACAATAATTCAATTTCCAAGGCATCTTTCAAACTACTTTCATGCTAACAAATTTGTATTTATGACTTGTTTTTGCAATAAATACATATAATGTCACAATGAAGTCACAATTACTGCTCTTATGCTAATATTTTGCAAATAGTGCCTCCTTGTGGACTATCTACTATCTGCTAAATGTGTATAAGTGTGTGAGTAAGTGTTGTAATGTCAGAAGATATCATAATGATTGAAAAAATAAGGCCTGATTAAATTATGAGGTATATTAGTTACAATGCAATGCAGATGACCTTTTAAACCACAGACTTAGCATGTTGCTGACAGAAATTTGAATTACTTCCTGTGTTCTAACAAACTGTTTTTATTATGTCTGACTCTTCCCATCCTGTACTTAAAAGAACTGGCTAGAGCCAAAAACAGCGAAGAGTGAAAAAAAGGTAATAGATAGTTTATCCCAAACTACTCACAAAACTGAGGGACAGATGGGTACACATTGCAGCACTTGCACACTGCCCAGCACTGAAGGGGGTGGAGCTGCTGCCAAGTACACACCCCCTCTCTCCCGGTGAAAAGACTTCACTGGCACTGGAGTTTCTCTTGGAGCAAAGGTTTGGTTTGCTGAAATTAGCAAAAATCAATACCATCAATTAATAAAAGGTTTTACATTGTAAATAATACTACATTAAAAATAACATGGAATACAGATTTGCTAATTGGTGAGGCCAGTTAGATCATTTTAAAAGACATTAATAATGTTTCTAATGACATTTGTAGTTTTTTTTATTTGTCCTTATTTAGACTAAGCTGTTTTAAATTTATAATGTGAACATTTGCAATTTCTCTTTTTTTTTAAAAGAAAACAACTAATCATAAAATAATCTAGTAGTTTCTGACCAGATGATGGAACTCTTGCTCCACACAGTAGACAGTGTCTAGAGTAATGCCGACTGGGTGAGCCAACATTCTTTGCTGCACCTAGAATAATGCCAGAAAGAAAGAATGAAGATAATAAGTGTAAAACAATACTGAAGAAGAAAAATGCTATGATTTTCATCTCACCCAACTGTATAATACATGGGGATGCTTACGTTTAGGGGTTCTGCTCCCAACTCTTGCCAAACAGCACGTACACAAAGGGGGTGACCCTCTCCTGCCTTCAGCATCATCCTCACTCACTTCTGATGGGTCAGCTGATGTGCTACGCTGCTGAACTGGTGAGAATACACACTACTGTTAATTTCATTCTGAGGTGTCTAGAACAGAATTGTACATCACAATGTATTTGTTGCACAACACAAACAGAGAACATAGCTGCCAGAAGCACTTACTGCTTGTGCTGGGACCTGTACTTCGCCGAGTATCAAGTCTAGCTCTACGGGATGCAGAAGATGTTGGGATATGTCTAGACGTCTGAGGTCTAGGCTCATAGTCTGACTGTTCAGAATCTGTGGCTGAATTGTAACACGACATGGTGTAATAAGTTAGTCACGTTCAGGTGTTAACATGCAAGTTTGGATAGACTGTAATAGTCATTAGATTACATACTGATATCTAGCTCTGGTTTAAAACGTGGTAAAGATGCTGATCTTCTTGGCACACGCTTTGCTGCTCTGCCTCTTTCTTCCTCTCCACTCCTTATGCTTTCTAATGGTCTTCCTAAATGGGCTGCACTTTGCTCAAAAGACCTGCAATAAATCAACATTTGAAAGTATAAGTTTTAAGTACATTTATAATTCAGAGAAACATTTTTTGGGACAATTATTTATAGCAGAGAATTTAATGAGAAATTTGAGGTTAGTTACTTGAAATTAGGCTGCAGAAGCGTAGATGTGTGAAAAGGTTTATGGCTTCTGAAGTCCTCCATGACAAAAAGGGGTGCTCTAACAGGACCGGGTGAATTAGTCCTCAGACTTCCTTCTAAGCACTCCCTGAGTTTTTCAACCTCGTCCTGAAGAGACTGGAGGGCATCACTGATAAAAAAAAAAAGGATGTAATTATTACTTTTGCAAGAGAAATCAAATACAGCTTTTGTGACACTTTTAAATATGTGGAGTGAGGAAAAACCTAATGTAATATATATCTTTAGTATTTAAAGAATATTGTCCAAATGAATGTTTTGATTTTAAAAAGACATATTTGCAATACAATTCACGTAATACATTCATGATTTGAGCTTAAAAACAACAAGAAATTGAGCTTAAAAGCACACACAAAAAAAAGTTACACTTAGGACAAAAGTAAATGAAACAAATAGCTGTATAGAACAAATCCACATATATTATGTTGGGCTTGATCCAAATCTCTCTAGTAAGAAGGGTATTCATGACAATTACACAGTTAACTAGTCTGTTGTGGGAGAAAGGAGGTCTGAAGTTCTCCTACATATCAAGGAGAAAAGATTTAAAAATGAAAACCAAAAAGTGTTTTTATAGCTGGTGAATTTCCACAGGTGTCACAAGAAGAATCAATAATAAATTCTTCAGTATTATCTGAGTTTATCTTTGGATGTGTATGACAAAATATGGAAAGTCTACAGAGCACCTTAAACTGAAGAAGACCATGTCTGGCACACACAGAAGAGGAATGTGTCCTTTATGAAATTAGCGCCATTAATCATCAAAGAATTTCCCATGCTTTCCTCAAGCATCAAGAAACCCTTCTGCGCAGATGACAGTCTCATACAAATAACAGAAATTGCTGGAATTGCTGCTAAAAAAACGAGGTCAAGTGGATGCTTTTCAGGAAATCAATGAAATGCTTCTGTAGTCTGGGGGAAAAATCTGTGAATATCTAAGGTGTTCCATTTATATACCATATTATTTAATATGTTGCTTAAAAGAAAATAACAACATTACACATACATTCTTTTGAGTAGCCTTTATACTGCCAAGTGATGGGGGGAAATTGATTATTTGTAGCAGCTGGAAACAACTCAGAGGTGAAAAGTATTTCAGCATCTGAAATCATCCAAATATTTTTGATACTTAAGAGGCAAATTGTGTGGTTTAGTGTGGCATCAACACAAATCCGAGCACAGTAAAGCAGCAAGCTCGACTGGTAGGATCCACACTCCAATTGATATAAAACCAGAATGTTACATTTTGTTCACAGGTACAGTCTCTATTTAAAAAACTCAATTGAAGACGTTGATTATTAATAGTCTAATTGCTGATTTTGGCTAGTCAATTCAGAAATTACTTAATATATAATTGCAATCTCTGATGGAGAAAAGTAAATCCAAGAGAAATGTAATGCACAGAAGAAAATAAATTAATACCTTAAGTTAGGAAACAGATCACTGTAGGTCAAAGATTTTATTTGCTCCCAGGAAGGGCTTATAGACTATAGAAGACTAAAACAGACAGTGTTACATCCAGCAATCCAGAACTAGAACAATAATTGGCGAGTGTTTAAATTAGGAAGGATTTCATTAACTCTGCATCATCCCAGTTTGAGGTATGTCAAAATCTTGTGATAATCACAAATCTCCCACGTTGGTCAGAAACTATAATATGTAGGGGTGCACCAAAAGGATTTTTTTGGACCAAAACAGAAAACCGAAACACCCTGGCCGAAAACCAAAACGAATTATTATTATTAAATAATAATAAGATATTTATTTAGCACTCAGACAATGCACAATATAAAATAAAATATTTTCCTTGGCCCCACTCATGAACAGCCTAAAAGCAAGAAAGCTGAAATATTATACATTTAAATATCTTCTTTCGTAGAACTAGTGAATTCAATTTTCATATTCTGAGTGAAATGCTTGACCAAATTGCATTCAGAACAAATGCTGGTGAAATATAAACTACATTCTCTATAGGCTTATAAGCACAGATGAGCCCCCTAACCACAAGACAGCCAACGTCAGTAGGAGAGATGAGGCGATTGGGAAGTTTTATTTCATCTGATAAATTAACACCGACATTGAGACAAACGGCTTTCCGTGTGTCTTTCTTAGAAATATAGAAATGCACGGACACAGCAGACATCCTGACCCCAGGGAGGCCGCCCTGACATCCGGGGAGACCATGGTTGCGTCATCTGCATCATGATTGCATCATCACAGTTTCGGTCCAATTTTTAAAAATTGGTCAGAAACTGAAAGTGCCTTTGTTGCCATTTTCGGCCCGAAAAATTCGGTGGCCGAATTTTCGGTGCACCCTTAATAATATGTATGGTGTAGAGTGCAAATTTCAATTTGCATACACTGATCACGATTAATGTGTTTGACTGAAATGTTTTCCTCACTGTGAAAAAGTAAAATAAACTAAAACTAAAATCAAGGTTTATTAAAAATCTCATACAAGAAAGAGTCGTCACATAACACTAACAACTGGCAACAAATAAACACACTCAAAAATGTCTCATCTTCAAAATAAAAAAGTACAGACTGTCTTCATCTTCTACTTTCAGATGCTCCCGATTAGGTGTTACCACAGTGGGTCAACCGTCTCCATTTCTTTATAAACTCTGCATCTTCCTCTCCCACCCCGACTGCCTGCATGTCAGATTGTACAGGTTCTTAGACAAAGCTATGCCATGTGAATGAGGGGTGGTCACTTGTTTATTGGTATCAGATGATGAGGTAAGTCCATCAGGGACTTGAGGGCATAAGAAGACATGTTGAATCTTATAAGCCATAAGAACTGATTGCTTGTATGAACTTAGTGTTGACGCAGGTAAAGGGGACACTTTGGCAGCTAAGTTTGGCCTCTGCATCCCAAAATACATGGACTCTTGTGCGTCTGAATATTAATAATTAAATCACATTATTATAGGCCAGAGGCAGTATAGTCTTTGGGCACCGGGTCTAATTCTACGAGCCAAACCTCTGTGTACCTAGGTGAATCCCAATATCTTGCCAGTTTCATCACATAATTTTCTTTATCAGCTATAGCAGAATCCATCTCATTGATCTTAGAATTATGGTAATTTCAAAGCTCCCTACATTATGAATACGATCATCTCACTCTGCTCAGCTTGTCTTGAACATTGTTTGGCTAGGGACAAGCTATTGTTGCTTTAGGGTCATGTTGGAGAACTTAAAAGTCCTGTTTGAGATCAATTAAACAGAACTAATATCAGGACTGACATATAATGGGTGAAATGTCATTAGAATACATATACCAACATCACAGGTTAAGTGAAAATTGTGTCAGTTTTTAGATTTCTGGGTATTTCCCCATTGAAATTCAGACGCGATGCTTGCTCTAATGAACCACACTTACACATGAAATTAATTTGAAATAAATAAGATACTGGATGTGCAGCTTTAAGGTAAGAGGAAACTGAAGCCCTGTTTTTGACTACAGTTTCCAACCAGCACACTGAGATATAAACTGTGAATCCTGAACATCTTGAGGTTTTGGGATTATCAAAACGTCTAAGCTTCAAATGCTTTCACAGAGATCATGCTGAACCAAGCACTCAATGATGAAATTTAACACTGAAGGAAATACACCAATCTGATTGAGACAGCAATTCTTGCCCTACCAGAGACATTTGCAGTTCTATACTGCAGTGCAAACCTTCAGTCACTTTACGATACAGCCAGCATAAATCATGACTTGTTTGTACTGCTATTGCTATGGCAGCCAAAAAGGGACTCACTGCTGATTTGTCAGCTGGACAGAACTTTGGGCTTTGAGGTGGTCACCATGGTGATAGGGTACAGCGGGGGAATGGCTTTTGCGACAACATCCATTCTGATTGGCCAGTTGTCTGTACTGGTCAGTCTGTCGTCTTTCCTCTCCTGATAAGGACTGGGCTAAGGAGATAATAGTAAGACAGAAAGACATGAAGAGATAGGTAGAAATGGAGGAATGGAAAGAAAGACAATGACGAGGAATGAGACAAAAAACAAAAAGAGTCCTTGCTTCAGTATTCCAATAAGCCTATTATTCTCGTGACCTTCTAAAGAAGAGTGGCAATCTCATGTATTCTCACAGAATCACAACTTCCATGCAAGATTAAAACAGGTTTTTGCACCGTTTCGGTCGCCTGCTTTGTAGGCTACTCACCCGAGTCACTCTGTTGCTCTGGCTCGCTGATGCCACTACCAGTCCAGGGTGGGACAGGGCCATTATGCCAGCGGAGAGGGGAAATGGAGGTAGAGGGGCTGAGCAGGGACAGTCTTTCTGTCTCTTTTTTCCTTTCTGTGTAGCTTGGACCTCCACCAGATTGGCCTGTGGAGCCCTGGGTGTGTGCTGGGGAACCAAGAGAAGGCTGGCCAATGACAGACACTGACTCAGGTTTAATTATGCCCTTCTCCTGTGTGACAGATGGCCTGGTCACTCTGAAGGAAACAGGAAAGAGGCCAAAGGTAGAGTAAACACACACGCATACACATAAACATGCACACAGGTTTGGTTTTATGTACAATGTTAAGACATAAATGTTTTTTTTGTTTGTTTATATCATATACCACAGATTTAGTTACAAAACACATTAAAGACTGGCATAACGAATTGTCTTAATTTTCATATAATATATCTTATTTTCATTACATATTTAAGACATTTCAATGCCGAATATCTCTTTTATGAAAGCAATGTGTGTTTTCATTATACATCAATGTTTTAGCTCCATCAGGGAAAAGAGTAAAGAGTAAACTCAGCGTTTGTGAAAAATCACTAAAAGTAAGAACCATTTCCTGCTTCCATTCCAAGGAGTTTTTAAACATGGAATTTTTTTGGTATAATTGTGAGGTATACACACACACGTGCATCCAAAAACAGAATACGCAAACAGTTTCCAAAGGAACATTTAAAAAGACTGAGGCAGAGAAATCCCAGAATGCTCAGCGAGCTCTGCAGTGGAAAGGCAGCTCACCTCACTGCTGCTCTCTGCTGGACAGGACTGTGCGCTGCAGGAGTGAGTCGACTACTCTCTGAACCAACAAAGCCACTGTCCGTTTCAGGAGTAATGACCCCATCCTACAGAACATCACAAACTCTGCATTACAAAATCTGAATTTATTTGTAGCTTACTAAAACTGTGTCTCACACTTGTATTAATGTTGCATAATGGAACATATAATAGGATAGCAGTCCAAAAAGCAGATTTGTTATCAGATTAGATTTGTGCTACTGACCTGAAGTGGTGCTCTCAGGACCCGATCACATTCTTTAGAGGAACTCTCTCCCAAGCTGCTTTGAGATTTTCTTCTAACTGAAGGTTTCTTCTCACTGTCTTGGTACCTTGGTGAGCTCATGTTTGCAAAAGGGACTTCTGCATGTGAACTACCAGAGGAACATGAAAGAGAATTTGCGGCAGGGAAACTTGGAGAGTGAGCAAGAGGGATAGAGAAAGAAAGAGAGACAGAGAGAGAGAGAGAGAGAGAAATAAGTACACTGTATGTGTATAATTATATTATATTAATATGTATATAATTATTGTGAATAACAAATGATTCTTAAAGCATATTTGAGTACCGTTAAAAGCACTATATAAATAAAATATATATTAAATATACATTAATATTAAACTGATTTATTTGCCGAATATACAATGTACACAGGAATTTCACCTGCTGATATGACAACATGAAATAAAAAAAATCAAAGACATAACTGATAACTGTGGCTCCTGAGTAATAATGACCATCCTGGTGTTTGACAACTGGTCTTTAAATTGTTGGACATCCATCTAGTAACATGCTACAGATATATAGACTTACGAATGGACTGATTTTCTTGAGTCCGTCTCATGTTTAGTCTTCAACCGCCCATCTTTAATCCTATCATTCCTGGCAAAAAGAGGTAACGAACTTCTGACCTCCACAGAATCACAAGCCACCTCACACAGCCCTCTGTCCAGCAGCTTTGGTAGCTCCCGGAAGTTCTGGTAACTGTGAATAAATAAGAAAGCGTGGGTTGAGAAAAATGATGTTTAGAATTCAGAATCTATTAAGTTATTTCATCCTGAATGTGGTACTGATTAATGTTCGTCTGAACTCTCTGAACCACAGGCTTGTTAACCCTATCATACCTTACCTACTATCATAGCTACTGGTGAGATACCAGTGAAACATTCTCAGACACTCCACAGGCATTGTCAATGCCAACATTTTTAATTTCTCACTTTATAAAAGTGGTGTTGCACATCCTTTATTGTTGTATGTACTGTGACCTTTTCTAAAGAAGACTTTGATTGGACAATTGATTTGTTTTGCCAGAGTGAAAATAAAAGGTGAGAGAAGTGTGAAAATTCCCATATTTGTTAAAAAAGTACTGTTACACAATCTCTATATAACACTGAAATCTATTTAACATTGTTAGGTCATGATCTTTACATAGAGTAACAAACATATCTTTCAACAGTAGGTCACATTATGCCATATGTAGTCTTGCAGACCAATGCCCCAATACATCAGGTAGTATCACAAAATAATCCCAGAGGGAACTATTTAATGATGTAATGGCAAGGCCTCGATGAACACCAGATGTTGAAGATAAGTGTTTCAATACCTTAATTATTTTTTTGATTCTCACTGAAAAGAAAATGGTATTATTCAGTTAATAAGGAAATTGTTTATAAATTCAGTGAGGATATAAAAAATTAGCTGAGAGGGCATCCAGGTCACGGGACCAAGATTATCATGTTCTTACTGGTCCATGAGTTTGTTGAAGTCTTTCTCAACATGCTGGTGTTTCTGGTGCAGGGGACGAAGGGAAGCTGGGAAAATCTCCTCCTCATCCTCAGCTCTGTCACCATCACCCACTTCACTCACAGAACTCACCTCCAAACCATCCTTGATCTCTGCTTCAGCTGCAGAGACTGGATTCTGATTAAAGACCAAAGACAATCTTTTGATTTTCAGTATGTATGTAATTTCACATCTACAACACCACCTAGTGTTCACACTGAAATCTGCATATATCTTTTTCACACTCTTCTCAATAAGTAGTGTTGAATATTTCACGATGCACTTTAGTGCCCAGTTCAAGGTTATATTTCCCCTCTATATCAGGTCATCAGGCTTCTGAGTGAGTTTAGAATACCTCAGGCTGAGGCTCTGTCTTGTTCACAAATGGCTGGTGGGCGTGAGTAAGTCGGATGGGGCTAGGTTCTAACGTGGGCTGGTTTTGTTCAGACTGTTCCATTCTGTCCCTTAGTTCCTCCAGTCGCATCCCTGAGTTGAAAATCAGACCTTCAAGTTCCCTGAATTGCACACAAATCAAAAAGGCATGGGAGAGCAAAGTGGCATAAACTTGTATTATAATCAAAAATAAGTATCAGTTACTGATTCTGGTATCGGCCACCAAACCATTTAAATTATATTTATTGTTCTTGGCCTAGAATATTGTTATTGGTCTAGAAATACATTCCTAGTTATGTTTATGCTTTCTGCATCACAACATCAATTATGAAATGCACGTGTCTCACCTGTTAGGATCAAAATAGCCAGACTTGCATCCTGTCTGTTTCTGCACCTGCTGATACTGGTCTCGAGCAGCCAGGTAAGATCTTTCTAAAGAATCCTGACCCTGGACCAGCTGAAACAACACCTATTCACAAAAACGAGAAGCAAAACAACACATCAACACCCTAAGGACATTTATACACTCCAAGTCCTGCAACACCAAAGCTTTATAAAATGAGGGGTACAATAAAAAATAGATGATACCTCTTTTTGTTCATAGTGTTTACATTTTCCATTCTTTAGAAGCTCTTCAAACTCATCAACCTGGTCAAAAAAGGTTCCATGAACAGATACAGCTTCGTCACTAACTGTATAATGAATGTTGTGTTCAAGAAACAGAAATACATTTAGTAATGACAGTTGTGACACACTGTCATGCTAATGGATAAGTGTCTTTAACATCAGCACCTGTAGCTGAAATCCCTGCGTTTGTTTGAAGAGGGCCTCAGTAAGATTTAATGCTGAGACAGGCAAACTAGTAGAGCTGGAGTCAAGGGATGAAGAGTGAGTGTGTGTCACTCTGGTAAATTCTACAATGGAAAGAGGATAAAAAAATGGTAATCTTTCACTGAGTAAATACAAATTTTTACAATGGACAATTCATCCAGAAATCATGCCACAATTTGTCTTTGTAAAAATAAGTATTGCTTACTTAAACAGGCAGGTTATGAAAACGTTTACCTGAATTAATCCTGTCTTGTGTTGGAATAACAGTGTTTGCGCTAAGCTCTGCCCTCTGTGCCTGGGGAAAACTTAGTGTCATGACTTTCGATGCCTCCTGATGGACACTTGGCAATGCAGACTGACTGGGTTTAGGCAGATCAGAGCACAGACTCACCTGAGTAAATCAAATATTTGGTGAGAAAACATAGAGAATACATTAGTTATGTAACTACAGTATACAGTCCAAACAACACTCTCTACAATATTGCAACAAATTCTTGCCATTCCTCAAATGGTGAGTTTAGTGTCTTAGTTAATAAGCTTTTCTCAGAGATTTCCAGCAACATAGAAGCCTACCTACAAAAGAAGATATAGGAGACTGTAGGGAAATGGTTCATAAAACTGCATAAATACTAGACAGCTCTACTGAGGTACCTGGGCTGTGCAATGTTCCAAAGAGACAGCATAAGCATACATGTAGTCTAAATTAGAGATTGACCGATATATTTCCCAATACTTAACGCATTTTACCATAATCGGTTATCGGTATTGTAATATCGGGTTTACCGATAAACACCGCCATCTGGTGGGCGTTTTGAGAATTACGCGTATAATCGCCATTTCAGCAGACGTCAGAGGGGAAACTGCATGCAAAAGTAAAGTATACTTACTTGCTTTCCTATATATAGTAAACTTTATTAAACATAACAGCTATTAATGCACACATTAGATGTCTTACATAAATGACTGATGTGTAGTTTATGCAGCTTGTAGATATGTAGTTTATGCACCATTGAATACTTTAGTAACAGTGACCTTTTTTACTTGTATTCTTTTTAGTATTTTTTAGTATTTTTTGCACTTTCAGACCCCTAGTTTTGATTTGTATGCAAGGAGGGAGTGATTATTA
>JBBMFX010000021.1:8331669-8349452 GCA_037832545.1 Rhabdalestes septentrionalis
CCAAATGACCTTATAGTTTTAAGAATGTAATTTCGGTTTCAAGAAATGAGCCAAACCAACGGAGAAAAACTGTAAAGGGCTAAATCGTAAGTTCTTTCTCTATCTTTGTTTAATGGGAATATGGGCTGATTGAAAACAAAACACAAATGATTGAAGTACTGCTGAGTTGAGGTTTAGTAAAGCTTCTTTGACAGGGGGTCCAAATCCCAGTCCTGGTGAGCCCAAACAACACACACACACTTTTGTGCTTTGTCTCCTTTACTCATCTGGCACACCTGATTCAAGTAATTAGCTAATTACCATGCTTAACACTGGCTGGGTATGTAAAGCAGGGAAAACAGAATATTGTGTGAAGCATGGGGTTTGACATCAGGAGCCCTTGTAAGATGAAAAATGACAACATAAACGCAAAGGAACAAGCCTCAGTGTGCTGTTATATCATTTACTCAGAACAGAACTATATTATAACACATTTTTCATGTATTCAGCTTTAGTCCTACAATGGTTCAATCACATGTTTATTAAATGCACTGAATGGATGTGACAGCAGTGTGCGCGTGTGTGTGTGTGTGTTGCTCAGTCATTAGTGCTGGGTTTTGGGAGTGGGACTGCATGTTCTTCATGTGGGGCTCCTATTCACACAGCTAGAAAATACAGTTCTTTCAAACAACCTTGTTTTCTCTGACAAACACACAAACACACATACGCTCACAGTCTGTCTGGCTGTTTCTCTCTCTCTCAGTCTCTCCCTCTCTCTGCTATTCAGGACACACATAGAAACTTAGAGAGCAGAATAGAATACTTCTCTCCATCTGTCTCCCACTCCTTTCATTCTTATGTAACATGAATCACACATCAGCAGTTAGCATGGCCTCCAATGTGCCCCCCTTCACTCCTCTTACATCTCTCATGGGGGATTTCAACTGGCAACTTTTCATTAGTTACACTGGCTGCACATCTCTGCCTCTCTCCCTCTGCTCCTTTCCCTGATTACCATGTCTTGTTCCTGATTCTGCTGTCATAATTGGATAAATTGCCTCTTCGTTTCCTCTGGATATCCAGCTCTACGGCCAAATCTGGAAAAAGGTTGTTTGATTCTGCAGCTCTGTCCTCATACATACTCGTCTCTTTCACTCTCTTTCTCCTGGTGCGTTCTGTCCCAGTGCTTAATTGCCACAGCTTAAGAGTAATTACCGCATGACACAGTCGACTGAAAATCAGCACAAACAAAGAAATTAATCCAGCTGACTAGCACTAAAAAAAATGCAATTACAGGAAGAGTTTTTTCTGTGACTTGTGCAGGAAACTGTGGTGAGGAGACAAGCAGCTGTTTTTTTATGCCACTATATGTATTAGTTTTTAAATATGTACACTGTAATATCCCTAACTGTACATTTTATATATAATTGCACATTTTCACATATGCTCTTATAAAATAAATAAAAAAACTGAGCTGAATGTAACATGACTGTCCTGTAAGACTTCTAACTCGAGGATGGAGAGACACTCATGGGCTGGAGTTCGGTTTATAACAGTGTTCTGGGATCATATATGAAGGCTTTAACACATAGTGATGAAGGATCAGCAGTTAATAACACTACTCTGCTCAGATCCGGTCCAAATATTTGCTGTCAGTGGCATCATTACCGTCAGAGCTGGGCCAGGTCACAAAGCGGCCATAGGGCAACGGACTGAACCGCTAACTGGGAGCTGCTTTGCTTCTGGACATTTCTTGATAAGAGCAGAGTAATAGGCTGGGGATCTGTGTTTTCATCATGCCAATGAAGTCTCAGTTCTCCTTTGGTTTCTCCCCAAAAACTCCACCTCCTATGCAGCTTCTATAATGCCACATTGAACTCTGTGATGAGGAAATCGATGTGGTTCCTCTCTTTGGTCTTGAAAGCCTCAGCAATGAGACGAGCAGCCTCACGATGCTCATGACCCCGCAGAGAGATCCCGTTCACCTCCAGTATGACCTGTCCCACTTTCAGCTGACCACAGTTATGGGCTGAGCCTCCCCTCTGAGAAACAGACAGACGGAGAGGGAGAATGACTTTCTTTTTTTTGTTTAAACTCATTCATTTTAGACATAGTAAGTACAGTTTTGTGCAATACATTTAGCCAAATAATAAAAACATTTATAACAACTAAAATATATACTTAAAAAAACAATAACAAATAAATAAGAAGTTTTTACATGAATTATGATGAATAATGTCCCTTTCAAGTTGGGAGGGTAAGGGCTTGCATGTGCTCCTAGTCAATATATGTATACCCATTTGATATACATGTCTATTGAATAACTAAAGTGGCAGCAATTGATCAAAAGAAATGTTACAAAAATGGCTGGTTTTAATTTAGAGATTAAAAACCCAACCTACTAGCAAGTCTGAGATAATTTTGCTACACCACAATTTATCTTGAGCACTGAGATAGAATTACCTCTAGAGTTTAAGGTAATTATTACGCTGCCTCCAGCCACCTTTTTGGAATGACATTATTTGATGTTAAAACGGGCATCATAGATTACACTCACTGACTGCAGAAATGTTTCCTTATTTCGCATATTCATGAACTGTGAAATTAACTCGCCTTCTAACACAAATCAACACATGCCTAAGGCTCATTTCTATTAGCACCCATGTGATTTCCCTGTTTGTTAGTGTCAAGCTAATACATAATATTCTTGATAAAGAAATGAAAAAAACTATATTAGCACAATCTCATCCAGTTGGTTTGCTATTGGGTGCTCATTACAACGTTGGTAAAACCTCCATAGCCAGGGAATTAAAACCTACTTATGCTTGGCCAATTCTCATCTCCGCTAGTTCCTTCCTTCCTATTCACTCTTCATTAAAATAGTTATTTCCATCCTTCCCTTTTTCTTTGAGTCTTTTTTTCATAGCATGTACATTTGTAGCTTAGCCAACATGAATCAGCTCGTCTTTTATTGCACATTAGCTTCTAAGAGCTGCAGTTTTTTTCTCTTGCCCATAATACACACAGTCACCTTGCAATGAGAGGCAGTGCTAGTGACCTCCAGACACACTCTTTCAGCGTTTTGCTTTTAGCCCCTTCACACATGCCACATCTCACTCAGCAGAGTCATTTATACGTACATTTATACCACAGCACCTAAAAGATGTTTTACAAATGAGGTAGAATCTGCAGAGAGCCAACACGGCTTTACTGTACAATAGGCATTAGCGCTGATATATCAAATGCGACTATTAAGTCATAACGGAGTTAAAGCACATTACTCATATGAGGATAAGAGCTGAAACTATTTGCATTAGTGGAAAGCTGAACAAAAAAACCAACAGCAAAGCAGAATCATTTGATCAGCTACATAAAAAAACAAAAATACAAAGGTAGCTGAAACCTGCAGGTCAGGATGCTGGGAACTCATAACACACGTGCAATTAATTGAGTTTGTGTGAAATTTGTGTGTCTGTTTTAATATTTTTGTTTGAATCCATTGTTTTTTTATAGTCTATTTCACTGTGTTTTGCTCAACGGCGCAGAAGCGTTCTTCAAGGGCTGGGAGGGGTAACAATAATAATATTTCCTGCAATATAAAGCTATGTTAGTATTTCAAAGACAAGCGGGTGTCAAATCTGATTAGTGGTGTTGGAGATCAGCAATTGGTAGTATCATTCCCTGATAGAAGCAGGGGGAAAACAAAAAAAATTATTATTAGGAAAACCCCTGGAGAAACTATGTATAACAACGACACAGTGATGGCTACACAGACCACTGAAACACTTCAGGTTCATCTGCCAAGAGCCATTTTGCAATTTTTAATAAATTCCTAATCCTCTAAAAGTACCATCGTAGTATCAGTTATCCGGAACAGAGCCACTCTAGCTAATACTGTGATAGTCCTGTCTCCTGGATAGCAGCACCATTTGTATTTATTGTTAAATTAGATGGTTTGGTTTTTTTGAACGATGAAGCTATGTAAGCAAACTGAACTTTTTAATGTTCATATGAAATAGGACAAGAATGCACAAAAGCATCATATATGCTCTTACCTGACATATAACACTTTTCCTATTGCAATATTTTAACCACCTGGTGTACTTTGAGAAACTAGGTCTGTGTCCTGCAAGTTTGGTGTTTCTCACCTCAGCATCTGTTAAGGAAGCCATTCACACAATGCAAAAGCAGTAATTGTGTGAAACACAAGTGTTTTACACGCACCTGGATGGTGACAATACGTGGCAGGGGCTGCCTTGTATTGGCTCCTCCCTCTATGGCGATGCCTAGAGTGCTGGAACTCTTCGGGACCCTCACCAGAGTGGACATGGGCTCCAGTAGACCAGGCTGCCAGAGCCATTGCCAGTTTTACATAGTCAAAAGAAGAGAGAAAAACAGAGCAAAGAATAGCAAGTGAGAGTGATGAATAGTAGAGAGTAAATGGGAGCGAGTGGCACAAGGACATTCACATTTGACTCTGATAACAGACTTGCTTTCTGTGGGGATCTGACAGCAGAACAAAACACCCCATCCACAGCAATTCTAAACAGCCCTGCTTGAACTAGAAGAGCAATTTCACTTCTATCACTGCCAAGCACAATTCATCTAAAGAGCAATATTGTCCCTACATGCTCACACAAAGCTCAGCTTGCTCCAAGAGGAAAGAGACTATTCTACAGTGATAAGGGCTGAAATGAAAATGGGAACTGGTGAATGAGAAACAAATATAAAGTGTGATGACTCAAATTACAGCGAGAAACAGAAAGTAAACAAAGTGTGCTTAAATATTTAAGAACAAATTATAATGAAATAAAGCACTGTTTCATTCAGACCTGGCAAGAGGCAGCGGGAAAATGAAGAGGCTCCCCTGCTCCAAGTACTCCGCTTCACACACACACGATAATATTTACTAGCACACACAATTTCTTGGTTTACACATCCATTTCCTGGACTTCTCTAAAGCCAGCTTTACAGCATGTCAAGTCAATTAAAATAATAAAAAATACCTTCACAAAACCCATTTACTTATCTCATTGGCTTGCAACATTACTGTTTCTACGATTAGTTATCTCAAAGTTGTCCTCGTGGCATCTTATTCAGACGGGCCTGAAATATTTGTCTAAACTAAATGGTCTGGTAAAAAAAATCTAATTTTTCAAATAGCCTGCCTTCAATTTAAATGGATTTTAACTTGCATTCTCCTCTATTTAGTATAGCTCCTTCTTTCTCCCTTCTTTCATTGCCTTAAACCATTGTTTATTCTGAAGTCACACACACTTAGAACAGAGGCCAGAAGAGGATTGTTTAGAGGAGCCAAAAGGAAGCTAATATTTTTCGTTTGGATTTATACTGCAGTATGAGTGATGATGGGCTGGAAAATGTCAGGTTAGTTTTGGATAAAAAAAATTGGCAGATAGAATGTTCTGTCCGTCAATTAAAGCTTTATAAGATGGATAAAATTTTTTCTACCAATATGGCTTGCAAAATAATTTGAAACAGAAATCTGGACTGCCTGGGGCAGTTTAAGGACAACCTGACAAAGTAAAGCAATCCCTTCAACAAACATGTGATGTTAACATTGGCTAGCTTTTGGATAGTTACCAACACGTAGCAAAATTTTAACAAGTGCCCAGTGCTAACACAGTACCTGCATTGTGACTAGACATTTCTTGAAACCTGCTTAAAAATGGGGAACAAAACAGTTTCAAATGTGTTTCAGTGTCAGGTGGCCTTATTTAATGGTTGTGAGATTTATCCATGTAAAGGTTTTGTGAAAGTTTCACAGGTTAAATCCAGACTAAAATTACCCTCCCTGTGATTTTCACATCTGTGTGTCTCTCTCTCTCTCTGTCTCACCGGTTTGACCGAACTCCCCTCCCCTCCCCCCGTGCTCTCTCTTGGAGGTCGTGTTCGGGCAGGACGGGGGCTGCTTTCCTTGCTGAGGCGTCCAGACTCGGTAATGTCCACCCCACTGTCCTCGCTCAGTGTCTGTCCACTGTCAGACAACTGAGACAGAGTGGCTCCTGCAGCACAAACACATACACCAATGCATACATACCAATGAAATGAGTCTTTCTACTTTATGGCAACTGTGTATGACAATATTTAGTGGGTAAAATGCATAATCCAGGAAATATGGAGCAGTACAATAAAACACACAAACTATGCACTCTATAGAAGCATCAAAGCAACTTGCAATGGGTAATAATAAAATAAGAATGAGAACGATCTCTGACCCATGGTTGGCTTTATGTTGATCATGTCAATGGAGTCCCAATTATTGCTTGCAACAAAAAATTATCCTCACCTCTGGCCTGAGGCAGTGGACGGACTTCATTCACATCAGGCTCTGCATTGGGCCTGTGAACTTCTACCATAACAAAGTGCTGATTGGAGCCTGGAGAGGAGGGGGTGTTTTTTTCTGGGCTTGAGAGTGGAGGAGGACCTAGGGGAGCTGGGACTGCTGGAGCTGGAGGGGGACTTGGGGGCACAGTTGTGGGTTTGGTCCTGCTAGGCGACTGAACTCGGGGGAAAGGGCCTATGTGGTGTTGATTAACCATTGAGAGCTGGGCTGCAGGGACCTCTCTTTTTGGGGCATCTGGGGATGTGATGGGGTGTTTGGAGTTTTTAGTTTCTTTAGTGGGTGTATGTAAGGGGGCAGTGAAGTACAGGCCAGAATGGGAGGAACCAGAGGAGGGACGTTTTTTGGGACCAGCCTTGCGGCTTGGACGGCGCTGAATGGAAGGGGGAGGAGGAGGTTTAAAAGAGGGAGGGGAGTCTGATGTTGAACCCATGTCATCCTAGAATGAAAAAACAGGGCATAAGATGTTATGCAAGTTACATTTCAGGTGAGACTGAGGTAATGCGTTTACATGCCAAATATTAAAATAGTACCACAATATACAGAGAGTTGGGATTTTATCATATAGGTGCATTACAATAATATTAGTCAGTGTAGCTAGTAATATACACTAAACATTGTTAATAAATCACAGAGAATGGTCATCACCCAAATGTTTAGTGGTGGTGTTATGGTAGTCGCTTCCTACTGGGGTACAAGGTCTCAGGCATTTTGTGTAGCAACAGAGGAAATACTATTAGTACCTGCTTACTTCTAAAGTGCAACTATGTGGAAAGTATTTTCTGTCATCATCACTTTGGGCGAGCCAGTCCTTAAATTCTTCATTGTCAACCAAATACCTTTTTAAATGTACACTTGCGATTTGTGTTCTGGAACGTTGAATGCTTTTAGAGCAGGAGGGATTTTGAGCAAAACAAAAACACTGGAAACAAAGACGCATAAATACACATCTCCATCTGGAAATGCCTTTAGTGAAATTAGAAAGTAAAAAAAAAATACAGGGCTTACCTTAATATATAACTATATTAAGAAAAGACCCAGGCTACATAAAATTAAAAAATTTAAAAACTGTGTTTTGTTTTTGCTTGTGTTCTAATTGTCTGCACTCAATGCATTAAGGTTTTGTAATGAGAATCTGAAAGTGTTTAGTGTACGAAAAGACTGTACAATATATTATAGATATAACTGATTAAATGTATTGTAATTTAAAGTGCTCCTGATAAACTACCAACTCAATGTAGTTTCCCCTAAAAATTCAGAAATATTTTTCAGTGTATTCACAAACATACACAGACACACATACACACACACACACACACACACACACTCATATATGCACTCATGCACACACGCATCCACACACCCACATGCACACAGGCACACAGACAGACAGACAGACAGACAGACAGACACACACACACACACACACACACACACTAAAAATGCCATGTCCCAATAAACATTTCACTCACAAATTATTTCTCAGCACAGAATCACTCAGATATCCTTGCACAAGGCAATCGATTTGTTCATTTAACCACAGGGCAAGAAGAAGAAGAGGTGGAACAAAACAAACCAACACAAACAAACCAAAAAACGGAAAAGCAAAACAGAAACATGAGCAGAAACTGGATGGATGGTGCTACTGGAGCGGCTGAAGAGAGAAAGCAATCAGAAGCTGTAAGGGTGAGCAGGAGCTGCCTAAGTGTTTTTTCTTGACACCCAGACATTGTGGGGAAACTCTGCCTGTGCGTGCAAATTCTGTCCGAATGGTGTCTGTTGCCAAGGAAACATCTGACAGAGCCATGACAAGCTGACGGGTTTTCATTAGAGATCTAACACAGAACTTGGCCACTTTGGCAAAAGAGCACCTGTCTTACATAGCCAGTCCTCACCCAGCAGGAAGCCAACAGAGAACCAAACATAACATGTCAACAGCTTACCAAAACCTCTTTATCTTCTCTCATTGTATCTACCTGCCTCTTTATGGCTACTTCTGCTGCCATATTAAAGCCTCCTTCTTACCTCAGCTAACTTCCCATCAAGTACAAAAGAACCCACAATATTGTACATGTACGAAGCACCAAGGCTCATTTTCAGGTTTCACTCTGTGCCACAAACCATGCGCCACATTGCTCACATGGGTAATTACTGCAGACTTTAGCCATCACAGCTTTACCAGCTGAGACCTCTCTCCTCCTGCATGCATTCTGTGCTGGGGCTGACCCACAAAGGCTCACCAGAGAGACGTCCGGCAAGGCATTCCCACCATCCTGAACATTCTCCCCATTACTCTCCACCACACTGTCATTCTAGAATGGAGGGAGGGAGAGAAAAAGAAGGAGAGAGAGGGAGAGATATAGAAATATAGAAAAAACAGATAAGTATAAACATAAGCATAAAAAAGTTAATGGACACAGCTATGCGTTTATCTGTGTAACAAATGTTCACTTCAGAATGTATTTAGATGAGTTGGTACCTCTTAAAGGGGGATTTAAAAAAACAACAGCTGTCAAATCCAATTTCATCTTTATATATTTTGCTATTTGTTCCAATCAAATGTCCATACACACACATGTTTTTATCTGTAGTAAGATTGAGTTAATAATAATAATATTAATAATATATTTTATTTCAGGGCACCTTTCATTAACGCAAGGTCACCTTACAGACAGAAAAAAATACAATATGAGTTCCTATATTAACCCCGACTGTTGAATAAAAATAAATTAATAATTATACAAGAGTATTACAAATTTACAGAAATATGTTTAACAAGCTAGGATCACTATATCGCTGATTTTTTTGGTGTTATCTTATAAAGTTGTGACACACACTGACACAGATACCCACACACAAACACATGCAAACACACAGAGTAAAATAGGCCCAATTAGGATACGTGTATGGTTTGAATGGTAGGGAGGTTTTGCGGTTTGCTCTTCACAGCTCTGTGGGTTCAGCCCTCCACTGCTTCTCATTAAAGTGTTCCTCTAGCAAAACAAAAGCCCATCAATTAACTCTAATTGCTTGCTCACCGCAAGCACAGGAAGCACTTATGGCTAACTCATTTGCGGTCAGATTCATGAACCTTTGTGTGTGTGTGTGAAGGTGGGTGTTTGCTTGTTTTTAGGGCTTCTTGGGAATACTTCAATTAAAAAAAATATATAGATGATAAGGGGGTGTTACAGTAACCACTTATACCAGAGGGACACCTTTCAGAACTGCTAATCTAAACTCTAATTAGTACAAATGATTGATCTTGTACTTTATTGTTGAGATCATATGATCCGTTTCAATTGTGGCAACAAAACTTGCACACATTCTACAATGTTGTATTTGTGTTTAGTATTATTTTGTAGTTCTTGTAGGTTCATTTGCACAATACTGTATTTTTTTCTTTATGTCAGGCTCAGAAGAAACTCACAACAGTTTGAAAGATTTTCATTGGACAGTTAAGTTCACTTCCCTGTATGTATGACAGTAAATTTTAGTAGTCAAAACTTTTGCACAGTTCTGTCTTGATGAGATGGTTTGATGTAACATTCACAAATCTAGAGAAATTTACAGAGTCAAAACTGTTCATAGTGTAAGTAACACTATTGTGCCACTAGGAAGGATACTTTGGAAAAGCAACCAATTTGGAAAAGCAAAAGCTGCACACACTGAAAAGGAAAATGTAAGACTGCTTATCCAAATGGAGGGGTCTAAATGGTTAAAAAACAAAGCTTCTAAATGCTAGAAAAGAAACTGAATACCAATATAATGAACAAGTGCTTTATCTACTTTGTTTTCACCCTAATCATTTGGATTTCCTGAATAATTACACTTAAAGGGAATTAAGGGGGGCACAGTGTGGGACGCGGTTAGAGAGATGTTTTTGAGGTATTGAAGGAAGTGGGAGAAGATGTTTAGTGGAAAATACGTCTGACATGTAACATAATTGCTGCAAAACTTCACAAAATAGCATACTGATACTAAGTACTCCAGTAAATATATAATATGTGTAAACATGATAAATCTGTCTCTAATTAGTAATGTTTAATTGTGTATGTCATTTAACTAAGATTTAAATATATTATGCATCAGTGTTGTCTTCATATTCTATCTATTCACATCTCTACAACCCTTCATCCCTTCCCATTCTCTATTTGAAACTATGGATCAGAAAGTCAGCTTGGGTCCTTCACCTGCCGACAATTCCCTGCTGGGCTCCAGTGGAGCAGAGAGCTAGAAGCCTTCCCTCCAAACTCCCTTTTTTGTCATGTCTTATCAGCAGTGACAGAGCTGCAAGCTCTGCTTATGATGCAGGGGCCACAAAACTGTGAACACAGTGCCAATATAAGGGCCCTAAGTCCCAGAGGATGTGAATCACAGACAGGGCCAAGTTGGTCTGTGTTGCCAAACTCAATGCTGCTAATGCTGTTTAGACCAGCAGCTTTCATAGCCTGAATTCACACAGATACTGCGGAGCAGAGTGGGTTACATGCATATAAATATACTTACCAGCATTTAGAGGGAACACATGTTGTTACAAACATATACTTATTTTACACCCCCACACTGGCTCCAACAGGTCACTGCAAAATGATACTTGCTTAATGTCTCTTTCCTTTATGAAACAGTTACCTGTGCGTTCAAGTCAATCACTGCTATGCAGCACACCAGTAATCAAGCCATTTCCATAGGAGCATTAATTAAACAAGTGCTATTAAAATGTACTGGGATGCACACATCTCCATAATTATTGGCATGCTTGGTAAAGGTGGGTAAGTCCGGTCACAAACAAAATGTCATTATGGGTAACTAGCTTAATCTCGAGAAAAATGTAAACTTTGACTTAAAGGAAAAACCCTTACCAAAGAAAATATTTACAAAACTATAGTATAATTTCACCCCTTGAAATTCAAAATTTAACTATGGCACAGTCTGATTGTTGAGTGTCTTACTGGTGTATGAATATGGATTACACTCCATTAATCATTCATCAATTTAGCAGATATAAAATGTATGGTAACCTTTAAAATCAGCTAATGGATTTAATCAAAACAGCTATAAACCTGGGTTTCTTATATGCTGGAGCTTTAATGAACCTGAAAGTGTATGCATTATTGTATTTCCATGCAAGCTGAGGAGATTGGTTGTGCACCCAAACTGAGGATACACAAAAGAATAAATGACGGGATGCCAATAACTGTGACACATGAATTTATCAAAAAAGAATATCTGAAAATGAAATATTGATCTTAATAAAGGATTAAAGTCTATTTACCAAGGGTGCCAATAATTATAGAGTTGACTGTATATATGCATGTGTGTGTATTTTTGCATATGCGTGTGTGAGTGTGTGTGTGTGCACATGCATCTGTGAAACAGAGAAGGAAGTAGAATCAAACATAGATTGCAAAAAAGGTTCTGTGACTGAGGTGGAGAAGAAAAAGTAAAAGAAAAGACCACTGCAAAAACACACTAGATGTGTAATGTGTGTTTGTTGATTTGTGTTTCCTACCTCCACCATACCCACACAAACACATACACACCTACAAAGAATATAGACCACAGCAAACAAACTTCAGTGTGTATATAGGTTTATGTGTCTTTATAAGTCCTACCTCCATCATATCAATCAACCAGAGCAGTCTCTCCTAATTGGATGAAGAAGGGAATAGTGGGGATTAAACAGTGTCTAAAATCTACACCTTAGTGTGTAGGCAATAAAACTCAGCAGGAAAGCCCTTGTCCATCTGCTACACAAACACAGTTTGCAACCAAAAGATTAACAAGCTGTATTCTGAATCACTCTTTTTCCACTGTAAGACCTCAACCAACTGTGGCACACTGAGAATCTGAACAGTGAAGAGGCTAGACTGAAGTAGGACAGACATTTCCTATGGAAACCCTTCAGTCACCCAAAACTGAAGTCAGCATATTCCCTATCATACAGAGGTTACCTCGGGACATCCACACTCACTGCCCTACCTCAGTGAACACACACACAGCAGTAGCCTATTAAACACACAGCTCTTCACTCAGTCTGTGACCAGAGCCCACAGATATTTGATTGCCCACTGTGGTGCCTCGTCAGTGAAGCTGAAAGATGATAGGTTATTAAATTGCAGGGTTGGTTATCAATGGCTGATTCTTTCTTAGAATGCAAGCAAGTGAACAAGTGTTTCTGTTCTACCAGAAATACATTGAATTATGCCTTCTGACTCCACATAACAATTCAGGGCAGGGAATCTGTTTAAAATTTCATGGGTTTTACTGGATGCAATATAGAGCTGTCTACACAGTGAAATGTGAATGTGTCACAACAATTTCTTTGCATGTTTCTAGTGGTATGATACTCTCCACAAGCGGAGCAAACAGATGCACGTATAGACCGTTATACAAGATTTCAGTCATTTGCAAAGTATAGCCTTGAGTGTTTTACATAACATGAATAAAACTCCACAGAGGAGGGTGAGGTGGTGAGGGCAGAAATTGAAGAAGAAAAAAAATAAGTGAAAAACTGTCAAAATATGCAAGCGCTTCAAAGATATAAATAAGTTAATATCAAGTAAATATAATTTTATATTCAAGGCCATGTAAACTGTGTTTACTACATCCCTGCCACTGTTGCACACACACACACACACACACACACACACTCACACACTCGTACCCGGGCAGAGCTGAGCGTAGTGTTGGTCATGTAGCTGGTTGAGGAAGCCAGTGTGTCAGGGTAGGACACCACAGAGTACGAGTCAGAATGCAGTGCTGCAGCTCCTGCTGCTCCCTGCCGAGCCTTCAGTGCCTCAATCTCTCTCCTCAGCACCAGCGCATCAAACCGCTCCAAATCCTGTGGACTCACCAGCCCCCGCACCTCTGACAACAGTGAGAACTGCAGCCAACACAGACACACACACACATAGCTGTAAGGTTCTGCTTGCACTGGCATCATGAAGCAGGGTTTTAAAACTAGATGCTTTCATGCCATCTATAAATCTAAGTTTGATATGAAGTATCTTTGGATTTGAGTCAATACGGAGACTGTTTGCATATGGTGCGATAAAAAATGAAATCTGAAAAGCTTTGTTATAAATCTTATTTGGTCTGGAAATCAAACAAGAGAGAAAGGGGGTGGTTAGGAGGTGGAAGACAGTGGACTTGATGGATATTATGAACACTCAAAAACAATGTAAGACAAGTAATATTCCATTTTGAATCAGAATTTGTACTGCATTTTTACATCATTTAAAATGCCAGCTGCTCAGTATTCATGTTGAACAGACAAACAGAGATGGTCCAAAATAATTTTAAAGAACAAATTTAAATTAAAACAGACAAAACTTTTAGGAGAGCTGTTAGGCTTCTCTTATGAAGTTGCACTAAGGTTAACACATTACAAATTTTAATCCTAAAACTGCATTCACATACCTCTGTAACACTGCACTGCAGTATGGTGCTAATTTTGTGTCAGAATATAACATATAAATAGAACATTGGTATTGAAATGTCCTACTAGTTGCAAACACACATTATTTTGGCTTACAAACACAGCATATGATCTTCAAAGAAATGTTGAACTGTTTTCTAATACAAAACTCACAAATCAAAATGTGGGCAAAGAAAAATCCCACAGTTGTCTTTATTAATTTGTGTAATAAAGTCTGTGTTTAACATGGACATTTGAAAAAAAACAAACATATGGTGTATGTTTGTAAACAGCAGAGCATTATAAAACATATTTTGTTTATTAGATATGTTTTGCCTTCTGCCTAAGAGCATATGCCACATGTAAATGCAGAAGGGACATTACTAATGTAGAAACATTTCAGGCACGTTCATAGTAAGTAATGTAAAATAAAGAGAACAAAATAATGAAACTGCATTTAAAACATACATTTACTTTATATAGGCTATTTGTCCTGATAATTTGTGCTTGTGTGGTCAAAGCATCAGGTGAGTTGGGAAATGTGGGAAGCATCACAATCTGTGGGACTACTATCTAAATTATGGCTAAAAATCTCCATACTGAGTAGGAGCACCAAAACATGTAAACAGACCAGACTTGATTTAGAAACAGTGCTCTTTTTCGCAAAGGCTTAATTTTCTTACCACCTTAACACTGGAAATTAAGTAAAAGCTCAGATTTTCAGTCACAGACAAATGCATACAGACCTTGGCATGTGTGTTTAAGAGCTCAAACAGAGCCATGACCAGCTGTTCAACTCCAATGTGTGCATCACGGTACTCCTGGATGTAATAGTTCATTGTCTGTCTCTCAGGCTCAGTGAGCAGGTGTCTGGCCTGTTCCTCCAGCATAGCCCTGCTCTGGTTCACCAGACTGGAGAGAGTCACCTGAGAACCTGCCACTCCTTTATAAAATCCCGCCTGCAGATTGAGAGAAATAAGGAATTGTAGGAAAATAACTGAAAAAAGGGAGATCATGACCTGCAGAGGCAGTCTAAACTCCAATTCACCTGGAAATTTTCTGTCCACACCTAAATGTACTGCCAAATTTGATTCTGAGAACAGATCGTATGTTCATTTTTTACAATGAAACCACTATTATTCCATATAATAAAACAAATATCTACTAAAGATTGTGTTGGTGGTCGAAAGACTAATTTTATTTAGAGCTGGTTGTGATAGAATCCTCCATAAAATTCCTAAAACATGGAAAGAGAGATGTAAACACCACCACATTAAATAGTAACCTTTGAAACAGACCACATAAAAGGATTACATAGGTGTTTTATAAATTAAAATAAACAGAATTATAAATTAAACCCTTGTTAAACTGAATTGGGTTAAAGCATGGGAAGAGCTAGATTTCCATATAAAATATAACTGCAAACATTCTTTAGTACTGTCAAGAGAACACAAAAAAAGTGCATCTTGAGATGGTGAAATACTTTTGTACTCAGAGGCAGGTGTTTTGGAAGTAGCCAATCCGAGAACATTTTTCATTTCATTATTCATTGCTGCTTATTGGCTGCTGCCCTGTGATGCTTCTCTGTCCAGAGTTCCGGCATCAGAACAGTTTCTCTCCTGCGTGGAGCTCAATAGGATGTTCTCCTTTGACATCTGTTTTTTAACTGAACATAAGTAGAACCACAGGTAATGACATGGAGCAGATACACTGTCATTAAGGTGAAATGGCAGCATTTAAATCTAGCTCTTAGAACCATTCATGCATTCATTAATGAATTAATTTTCCATAACTGCTTATTATTTACTAGGGTCGCATGTACCACACTCTGGGTGGGGCAACAGCCCACTGGAGTACAGGGTTTGGAAATGAATTGTTTAAATGCAATGCTGCCTGGCATTTAAACAATACTGGAAAATTATGACTGCCTTAGTGCAATGTGCTGTTTACTTTTCTCAGCCTGAAACAAAATGATCACCTTCAGCAGAATCAAAATGTACAAGTTCGTCTCTTCATTGGAACAAAATGTGAAGTTCACATCTCACCTGTGTTAAACACTTCACTGGTTATCCCCAGTTTCAGGGCTGATTGCCAGGGAATGATCCTGAACTCTGGAATGTGCTAAAGAAGACGTATTCCTATACTGCCGATACTGCCATTGTTTGTTTTTAATATTTGAGAAAAATGATTAGGTCATTTTATGCCAATTTTTTGGTTTACCTAAAATGATACAAATTTGTACATTTTTATAAGATATTTTAGAATAGCTTAAAAAGTGTTTGTTTTTTTTACTGTGTGAAGCACATTGTGCCTTTTGTCTGAAACGCATTGACACAAATAAAACTAAGTTTACTAAACTGAAATGACATAAAAAATTGTGATCTTTTAATATATACTTTAAAAACAAAAAGATGAGTTTCTAAATCAACTGATGAGGCAAGTATGGATCTCTTATGCTATCTATATGAATTAAAAATGTTGACTTGTTTTTCTTATTCAAAAAAATTATTGTTCATTGTTCACAATAAGGCATTCAACTACTAATACTTTAAAAACATGGATATTCAAATAGAAAAAATGGTTAAAATGCATCTGGGTGTCCCTAGCCATCAATTGCCCTAAACTATTTTTAGTTTGAACACTTTGTGTGAGATTGTGTAACTGAGCACAGAGCCACAGGATCTGTAACTCAAGTATCTTGCAGGTCATCTCTGGTTCTTCTCCGGTCCTGAGAACAGAATGGCTTAGGAGATTCAGCTTGTATCTCAAGCCTCTATCTCTGTTTTTCTATCAGTGTCTTTGTCTGTCTATCTCTCTCACTCATATTTTCTCAACTACAATAGTACTCTAACTGAATGGACAATTGGCCCCTATTTTTGGTCAAGCTTTGTGTTATTGGCGGTTCTTGAGTATGTGTGGTCAAGCAGAAAGATCACCTGCTTTATCACACAGACAAAAGAAATCCAAGCTCGATCAATATAAAGACAGACAGCAGCAAGAATGTGAGTGCGCACTGTAGTCATCTGTACTGGCTGAACAATCTTCGCCCTGAACCTCAGTCCCAATAGGCCTTAGACTCTTTATATATTATTTGTAGAGTAAACAAGTGAAAGATCACCGGATATTCCAGGTGCATGATATTTTTACCTTTGAGTGGCAGTCAATGACCCTACAAACAAGACAAATCTAGTTTAGATGTTTTTTTGTTTGTTGAAAGACTGTGAAATCACATGCCTGGCTGTATACTGAAAACAGTGGCAAAACAATTCAAGTCTAAGTGATCTAGACAGAGAAAGAGTGACAGGGGACACAGAGTCAGACAGAAGAAGAGGAGATGAGACAGTAGCATGTGAGAGGAGATGGTGTCTAAGCACAGTTCATTCCCCCTCTAAAGACTTGCCCTCACTCTGAGATGTAGGGTCTCTTTTGTGAAAAGAGCAAACACAGCAAACAACCAGAATACTCACTGATGTGTGTTCCCTAGTCTCAGTCTCAGAGGCTCCACTCACAAAAGTACAAATTTTAGGCATTGCTTTCAAATACAGTAAAAACACCACTATTATAAAACAAACAATATCATGATTACTTGTCTGAAACAATTTTCTGATAAACAGAGCCAGGTTTTTCTCTGGTATTGAAAAACCTGGCTCTGCTTATCATCAACAGTTAATGATAAAAACTTTTTATGCTTTACTCTGATCACACATACTCAACACACACACAGACACACAGACACACACAATCACACACACACAGACACACAGACACACACACACTAGGGTTGGATGTCTCAAGACCGGTCTTGTCTTGGCCTTGACGGACTTTGGTCTTGGTCTTAGTCTTGGTCTCGGATCCCTTGGACTTGTCTTGGTCTCGCTGTCTTGTTCTTGCTGTCGCCAATTTTTATAATCTTGACATGCGCTGGCTCGAAGAAAGAAACTAACGCTGCGTGTGTTCTACATGGACTACTTAAAGCGCTACACACGCGCGCTGACATACACGCGCGGACACACGCACGTAACCCCC
>JBBMFX010000021.1:8359201-8371212 GCA_037832545.1 Rhabdalestes septentrionalis
GTGTGAGTGTGTGTGTGAGTGTGTGTGTGAGTGTGTGAGTGTGTGTGTGAGTGTGTGTGTGTGTGTGTGTGCGTGTGTGTGTGAGTGTGTGTGTGAGTGTGTGTGTAATAGCCCATAACATTCCTAACATCAAATTTATACATGTATTGAATTGTCTGTGTCTCCATAATTTAACCAGACTTGCAACCATTGCAAATAGCTCATTAGACACTGTTTCTATGTAGTCACTGCAAGTATCTTGAGAGTCAAAATTACATATATAAAAAGCCACAGAAAAGTGAAAACATTCCCAAGATTGGAAGATGTAAATAAATCTGATGACTCTGATTATCGGTGGGGGGAAGTAGATTAGATACATATTACAGCAATGTAAATTCCCTCCCACCACTGGGAAAATCTTGTCCACAAAACCTTATTTAGATGACACATCATTATATTATTACACTGAAAACATCCAAAGGTTGTAACACAGATAGCTGAGCTGTCTCTCTCTGGCTGCTAACAGAAAGCTTGCTTCTTCAGGTTCATTTATCGTAGGTCTTCAGAAAAGTGCTGTCCATTAACCATTGATGATCTTCACAGATAGAGTTCAGCCCAGAAATTTTTATTTTATATAAAGGATGACTCAAAGAGACTGAATAGGCCAGTGGTTGCCTCATGTCAGAAAGACCGTGATCAACAAGCTGCTGAAGACACACATCAGAGTGCGGGATGGTAGACAAAGGCTTCTTTTGAGATAGATAACTAGAGAGATAAGGGTAATGACTACTTTAAATAAGAGACAGGCCTCATCTGTCATTTACAGATCTTTTCATCTAGACCCAACCACTCATCTACATAATGGCAACTGTAATAATATATTGGTTATATCGGAGCTTGCCAAAACTTTAGAATTAAATGACTAAAGGAATTCAAAAGGTGTGTAACTCAGATTACTATTCCTATGCATTGTGTAACACATTTGTTTTTAAATTTGTCCATTTTCCTCAATATCACTCCGGTTGGGAAATATTGCTCAAGAGACACTTGCTGACTCTGAAAGAAACCTGCTAATATGTAATTTGATTAAAAATGTCTTATGAACATTCATGTGTCCTCTAACTATGATGTTAAATGATATATAATGTTGATAATGACAAGAAAGTAATCTTCTAGCTACAAAGTATTATTTGATATGTAAATAGTGCACTACCATACAAAACACATTCATTTTAGAATGTAGTTGGTCTCAGCGATACAAAGTAATATCTAAAAATAGTCAGCAATACAAAGTAATATCTAAAATATCTTTCTGTAGTTTAACATGTCCAAATAAAAGGTAATTGTCCCCTTTGTTGTATTCCCATATCAACATTGCCAATTGTCATAATAAACAGGTAGATATTTCCAAAATTTCATAATTAAGGTGATTTTCTACCAATAAAGTAACATTTTTCCACGTTATGTGTCATTTAGTTATTGAGTCGTATGCATGAGGCACAGAATTCATACCTATATTATTTTATTCCTCTTCTCGGTTCCTGTAATACAGCACCATTTTGAGGCATATAACTCACAGGCTTCTGAAGTAAACATGGAAAGCACTCAGTAAATTCAAGGGTTTTTCAAAATTTTTCACACATTCATCAAAAACTCTATATGTCATAAACATAAAATATATTTAATGTGTTGATCTTTGCTCTTTAACTTTAATCCATGTACAGATTTGTTATCTGTGTCAAACATCATAGAATATTACTGAACTGTGCCTCTAATCCATAAAGACTTTTTTAGAAAATTAAGCAATCAGCTACAATTTACATTGCCAGCAAGGCAAGTTCCAACGTTTGCTTGAATTCTGCTTTTGGCTTAATGTTTCTTTAATAGTAGGGACTCAAAGTACAAGTTACAATGTAATTTGTGCCAGTGGCTGCTTTTGATGCTTTATAAATATTTGTGATATTTATCAAATTTTTAGAAAAGACTCTCAGGGTTTTGTTCGGAATTACAGCGGATCTACTTTTCCTTTCCATATTTTCAAAAAAGTTAACTAATTCATCAACCATTTTATCCAATAAGTAGATTTTGGAAGCCCTTTGGACTTCTTGTTCCTATTCAAACAATGAAAATTAATTTGTATAAAATCAGTCTGATTTCATTCTTTTTTAGTTTAATGATGTAATTATTATTTACCTTTATTTTTACTTGCCTTTAATTTAGCATATAGTTTTTACACTGCAGAAAAGACATACATATGTAAGACTGCTTAGTTACCATATTGTACAAAATAATAGGAATAATTGGGCATGACACCTAATGCAATATTCACCTACTCATGTAACATGATTTGGTTGTTTGCTGCCATTTAAAAAACAAAAATGTAAATGTAAATGTTATATTTATCTATGTCCCAGTGCATTCCTTCAGACAAACCTGGTGGAGTATGGAAGAATTAATCTGTTTGTATCAAATTAAAACATTTTAACACTAATCGATTGAAATGTACACATTTACAAAGGAACTTTGCTACCATTGCTGGCACCCACGCAGAAGACTGGATTCTGATGCACTGCCTATGCAAGTACCACAGGCTACACCATACTCCTAATTCTACATTTTCCAATATCAATTAAACTGTATGCGTTCTAAATACGAATGTTTGCTAAATGCAAAAATGCAAATAGTTAACTTAAGTCACTCCTTTCTGACTGAAACTTTAAAAAGAGTGAAGTGATGATATAAAGTGATGATTTGCTTTTAAACAACCAATAGCAATACACAAATCAGTTAAAGGGTCAGCATACCTTAGAAAGTTATGGCAACAGATATTTGCACTAGATGTTTGAGTTGACCTGTCTTTACAGCTCACGTCATGAGATATTGAAGTGTAAATGTAGATGCTGAAATGTTGCCCTTGCTTCACCTTCTTCTCGTCGCCCTCCTGCAGTAGCTGCATGTGGCTGCGGCGTTGGCTATCACTCGGGCGCAGGGTGGCATTGTGATGCTCCACCAGGTCTGGAGGAGGAGACACACTGCGACCTTGTGGGTCCACCCAAGTGTAGACATGGTTAGTGACATAACCACCTGGGATGCGCCCAACAGATCGTACAGACATTGATAGTTTCTTACTACCCTTCAACACCTGAAACAGAAAAGAAAAAAAGTTAAGTGTAAGGTGCCTTGTAGGTGAATTTAAATTATTCAGTGGGAAAATGTTAATTCAGAAATTGAGACTTCCAAAAGAAAAGTAAGAATGCACCCATCCAATTTTCACTCTTCCAAAACTGGTTACAATTACTAAACTGAAGATACCAGCTAATACAGAGTATAAAACCAATACTAGCGCTCTAATGTTTTATAGTTGCAAACTAAATATCATATAATTAGAGTCTATATTGTCTATTCTAGTTTTTTTACTGCTCAGAATTTATTCCTCAACATGTTAAACATGTAAACAGGAAAGATTATATTTAGTTTTAGTTCCTGTTTCAAGAAGCCAAGCATCCAGAACAGTTTGGAAGTTCTGCTCCTCAAACATGCCTAATAACATTGTCAGTTAACAAATGAGTTTAACAAGTTGTGTTTAAGTGTAGAAATCACAAAATGTCTGTATATGCACTTGTTTTCACTTTTTCTGCATTACATTTTAAATATGCTTTAGAGGCTAAACTTTGCATCATAGAAGCAGCCATACACCAATGTTTTTTTAAGAACAGTGCAGAATTGTGTTCTTATAACAGTAATTTAAGAAATAATGAATGCTAATAAAAGGAAAGGCGGACTATATACTCTCTCTTTCGGGCCATTTTAACTGCTTTCTCTTTTCTCGCTTCCTATATTTTCCCCAATCACACACACACACACACACACACACACACACACACAAACACATTGTTCTCAGAGCCGTCTGACTGAGGGGCACAGTGATGAACGAAAGCTCCTCTAGGCTGCGGCTCATTGGCCTCTGATAGCCTGCAATGGCTGCTATCACTTTGCAGATCAAATGTAGTCTGCACTCTCACAGTGTGATGCTACCGCTCCAACAGAGTGTGAAATGATTCCAGACTGTGAAGTAACATATACACACATCCAACGGTGCTGTTATATACTCCAATGTTGCCAATCCCACAGGAGTACTCTGACCACTGGGCTCACCACACCCCACTAGACATCAATAGCTGATGGAAACTATCATGTTCTTTAGTCACTAGCTCCTTCTACATATTTTTCAACTATCCTTTTCTCCAGTATCCATTCTTGTGAACTCTATTATGTTATTGGTATTTATAGCCAGTTAAATGTAATTTCTAATTGGTTTTCCCACACTGATTTGTAATATTATGAGGTGTATATCTATACATATACTTTCAATTTTGATATAGGAAACTTTAATTCTGACAATAGAATTAAATTCAGTTTTAGACAACTGATTTTTTAATATTTAATCCTTTATGTGCTAAAATTATTTAATTCTACAGAGATCTATACTGCACATATTGTTTTTTTTAACACAAGTATTCGAGTACAAGACTTTTTCATTGCCTGTAGACCAAAATCACATCCCCTAGAATACACAAGCTTCTAGAGAGAAAAGCATGGCATTTGGGCTTGGGTATGTGTGAGCTAGGACCTGTCCCTCCCTTGCCACTTTATACTAATAGGGTGCACTCAGATGTCGGGTTTTGATCATTCACTATGATTATAACAAAAGAAGGGCAAATAAGAGAGCACAAGAAGAGACAGAAGGACATATTAATAGTGCAATTTCAATATGTCGTTTCCAAAAATTATTTTAAAAGGGTTGTTAAACAATTATTTAATTTGCATCTCACAGAGCTATATTCAATTTCTGGACAGTCAGATCCTTTTTTTATAAGTCTTGAATAGTTTTGTCAAAAGACCCGGTATTTCGGTACCAAGTCGATACTACAAAATGTAAATGTTACGGTACCAGGTTTTCTGAAGTACCGGTAGTAACGAGCACCCGGTCAAGTTGCGTCTTCTTCATAAAAGCACAGACACATGGCGACCTGCAGTGCTGCACGGCTCTGAATCCGCTCGTTGAAAATAAAGTAGGTAAGAGGAAGTATTTTGTTTATGCGGCCGATGATAATCACCAGAATCCCATAAGCAAGCATTGTCATCGAAGTTTTATGTCAAAGGAGGAACCTTATAAATCACCTCAAAGACCGTCACCCAGACTTAATGAAAGAAATCAAGCTTTACATTTTTTAAGCTTTTAATAATTTAAGTTTAAATTTTATTTTATATTTAGCGCTTTTGTTACAAAAAATATATCCTATATTAACTTGAATGGCGGATTGAAATAAACATTGCTATTTGCTTAGTTAATCGTTTGCATAAGCGCGGCTAATGCTAATGCAAGAGTCAGAATAAAGTTTCTTTATTAACTATTTAATGCTCCTACAGCGTTTAAAACAGGACATAATAGTGTACTATTTTTACACACCAGAGGATTTAAAATGACCTGTGTAGACAAAAAATGTGTGTTAGAAAACAAATGTATGGTTAATGTTTGAATCTTTAAAATCGGTCCATCAGAAAAGCAGTTCTAGGTTACGAAATATTTCTGCAGTTTGATTAAATAAAATTCCAGTCAAATAAGATACCATTCATTTACATGACTTCATATGTTATCTAACATCAAGTTACAATGAGTGAACATTAATTAATATGTGTGAATGTGATATTATATTATTGTTATATTATTTACTGAAAAGTTACATATAAAATTCATTTAAAATTGTTTTACTAAAGGATATTATATATTTCCATTTACAGCCACAGGCTGAGGAAGACCACAACAATGATTACAGATGCATTTCAGCAACAGAAGAAGTATGACAAAAACTCCCCTGAGGCAAGAAAACTGAACTGAGCTGTTGCTGAATTCATATGTCTGGATCAAGTGCCAGTTTATACAGTTGAAAAATATTTTTCATTAATACAAATGTTTAAGTTTATAAATAAGAAGAGTGTATATTCAGTCATGCAAGTATTGTGTGTTATTAATCAAAATTGCTTGTTCAATTCATATTTTTTTGTTTCGTTTTGGTACCTAAATTGTTACCGAGAACCGTGGATTTTCACTGGTACCGAATACTGAAATCTTGGTACTGTGACAACACTAGTCTTGAACATATGCAAGGTCTGTATTGTTCTCTCTCATACAATGTACAGCAAACAGAACACACCAATAAACAATAAGAAGAGTTTGAAAGACCACACACATCAACTATTCATAGAAAAAATGTCACTATATCCCAAATCAAAAAATTTGTGCTTGAGAAAATGCACTGGCTTACTCCTCTTCTACACACAAAAGTTTTGTAGTGGTACGCAGCCACTAGACAATGCACCATTCATGGTACTTCAAAGGTAGAAAATAGGACTCATAGAAATTAAATGTAGAATGACTGGAATGAACTAAAGAACCAAAGAGAGAGAAAGCATACGAGAGAGGGAGAGAAAGATATAGAGAGACCCTGCAGTGAATGGTGATAAATAATGGGTAGCGTGGCAGAAATGAACATACTGTGCTACTGTACTCTAAAGCGCTGACTGGAACATTGGCTGATAGTATGTCAACAAACAAACAAAATACAGCATAGGGGGAGAATAATGGAGTTTGAGGAGAATGTGCAGTTTACAATCATTACAGGGGGACAGATGAGTGCTTGGGAAAACTGCATTTATAAAAGCAATTTTAAGCAAAATGGGGTGTAAAGACATACTGGCCGACATTGAACACTAAGTTCCATTGATTTAATAATAAAATGATGAGGTCAGATGCTTTAGTTCCTCCACACTATTAACTAGCAGAAACAAAATAGCAAATACTGCTGGAAGAATGCCGTGAACATGGAAAAATTACGTAATTTGCCTTAGCAAATTAGAAAAAACACAAATCTTTTTTTATTATGGTCTCATGGCTATCTCATCTATGACCTCATATGAAAGTGCCTTAGACCTGATTTGATCAGGTCTTATTTGTACATTCAAACAGCTCAGGTTTCTGTCACAAAAAGAAAAAAAACTGAGCCACTTGTGTGTGTCCTTATAATAAGAACATAGATTTTCTCATCAGCTTGAAGAATTTCTTGCCAACATTACAATAAAACATGTTTTGAGCAACTTGTGCACACACACACACATATACACACAAACACACTGACTTGCAGAGGTACACTCCTGGTCTCTGTTTATTTACTGCTCTGTCCAGAGGGGCCAATAAAGCACTCGAGACCTGAATTAGAAGTGGAGCTCTGGAGGCAGCTTTGAAAAAGCAGCTGCCAGTATTTGTGGGTATGTGTGTGCGTCTGTGTGAGTGGAGGTGGGGTGGGGGACTGTCCACCTGACAGGCACAGAGGCTCACAGGAAACAACAGCAAGCATACATAAACATGCACATGCAACCTGAACCCACTAGCATGGATTAGCATAACAATAAGAGCCAATTAGAGGATGATAAGAGGCAATTGGCTATGGTTAGCTATGGTGTTCACTCAGAATATAATTGTGTGATTATACAGTGAAAGAGTGGGCAGAAAGAGGGAACCATTTGCATGTCTTTGAATGATACTGAAGCTGGAAGGCAGATAGACCTCAGACTCCAAGAAAAAATGACCCATTAGATAAATGAGCACTGCACCTGCTAGAGTGTCCAGGATGTATACCTGTGTGTGATTGTGTGCTCAAGTGACGACTAGAATTCAGCTCTTTTGTGTAAGGTTTCACGCAGATATATGCATCAAAGGAGCATTAAAAGAATGGACTTTCTGCAGTAATGAACAAACAAAGCATATAAACACCAAGTTATGATAAACATACCCCCTCAACTTTGTTTTCCTTCAGGCCATCCGTGGCATCTCATTTATGTACCCTTCAGTGCCATTCCCCGTCTGATTGTCAAAATAAAAAATCTCCCTTACTGAATAACAACACTACTCAACACTGCTTTGATTCCAAAAGCACAAAGAGAGAGGGCCAATAACATCATATAATCATTTTTAAAAATTCCTGCTTACGTGTATTAATTAAAGTTATATTTAAAGTGTCCTTATCATTCAGTGAATGGCCTATCTTATGATTGGCTGGCCTGTAATATGCCTCATTCAAAGAGTAATTAAGTCAACACTTACAACATCGGAAAGAATGGCTCGGGCTAAACAGCTGCAGGCCAAATAATGCAAATAAATGCTCTGGTTTGTGTGACATCAAGGATTGAAAAATTCTAAATTTTTACAGCTTATTTTCCATACAGAGACATTTTGAAATGTTATTATTGCATCAAACTAATCTGTTCTAAATAGGTGAAGATTTATTTTATTCTTCATGATATGGGCCCTTTAATAAATCAAAGCACATGTAATGGTTACCAACAGAAATGTGAGTTCAGATATTTGAAGCTTTCTACCCAGACTGTTGTGAGTGAGGAAGGCAAGGACAGCAGAGGTATCCTTCATTATAGCACGGCAGCAGTGGGACAGTGTGACTATAAAACTTTAGGGTTAAACTGACAGTTAGTACATAAGACTCCCACACCCGCCCTCTCTGTTGCTCCCTCTTTTCATCAATCACTCTACTCAGCACTGCATCTTCTGTCCATCCCTCACTTTTATTTATGAGTTATTCATAAGCAGTCTCCACAGAGACAGGATGACAAAAGGAGGGGGGAGAGGAGAGAGAAAGGTGTAAAAATAGAGAAAAAGAAAAAAAAAGGTATTTGAAATGGAAGTGATCTTTGTGGAATTTAGTGTTTATCTGAATGGGTCACGTGCCTTGTTAGCTCTGCTTAGCCAGAAAAAACGGAATTTCAGTTCATACGGAGCAGAAGGCAGCAGAATAGCAAAATCGATTTTTTTTCAGCAATGAATGCACAGCCCATGAGTTCTACAATATCTACTAAGTTCACTATTTTCATGATTTGGTTCAAAAATTGTTTTCTGAGACATGGTTCTCTTTGAATCAAGGGTCAGGTAATAACAAGTTAAATGCAGGCTCTAAAATGAAAATCCAACTAGATGCACTGCTTCAGCAATGTTTCTTGCATTATGAGTTGAGGCAGAAATATAAATATTTCTATTCAAAAACGGCCTCTTTCAAAACATAAGATAAACTTTTTATACGTATGTGCTTCATAAGTGGGTCTTGTCTGGAGAACCTGTCCTATAATTATCTGTTACTGAAACAGGCTTCTCTGTTGCTTAAGCTGTTGTAGTTGTAATGGATTTTGGTTCACCCAGCTCTTCACAAATTTCTGATTTTGTTTTCCATGCGCTTTTTACACCATGGGTGTACTAAACTACACACAGTGGCTTTTGCGTTTTCACTCTCAATAAGAATCCTGCAGCTTGAGCCCATTTAACAGTGACTGTCATCTACAATTTTAGAGAGTCACTGAAATGGAAAAAAAAATCGGCACCTCAAATCATACTTCAGTCTCTGATCAGAAATAGATTGCATTACTTGTTTGTACACTTCTGTGTATACTTAAAAGTACCCAGAGACCCTTTTTGAGTAATATAGATGGCTACTCTAAGGTGCACACATTGCTGACTGGTGTTTAGTTGTACCAACTATGCTTAACAAAATCCATAGAAAAGCACTGCAAATAGAATGAGACACTCTGAATCCATCACACATTAGCCTAGTGTCATCATGCCCAAAGCCAGGCATCAATGAAACTAATAATCCAACATCCATATCTGACCTGTCAAATGATTTCTGACTTCAATCAAATCCTCACATTAATGTTCTGACATCTACTGTATAGACGCTTTTACTACAAAAAGGGCAGACAAACTTTCTATTATTAGGTTTGAAACTTTAGATTGCATATTAATATACACATTGTATTTCCAACAGTACCTATTTAATGTTTGGTGTATATTAGTGAACTAGACTGCATTTCCACAGAGAAAATGAAAGTGTGCTTGGTCAAAAATGCAGCAGTCGACTGACCCTTCATAGAAACTGCCTTTCATGCCTTTTGACAACCACCTATAAACTTCATAGCAACCACCTTTTACACCATAGCAACTGCCAAAAACTACTTAGAAACTACCTCCGGTATCACAGCTAGGACCTAGCAACACCCTTGTATGATATAGAAACTGTCTTAAAACTCCATAGCAACCACTTCCTACACCATAGCAACCACGTTTTTTAACTCAGCAACCACCCAAAAATGTCATAACAACCACCTCTGACACCAAAGCAACTTGCCTAAATACTACCAAGCAACCATCTTGTACACCACCGCAACCACTTGTTATACATTAGCAACCACACATACACTGCATAACAACAACCTCCTACACCCTAGCAACACTGTGTGTCATTTGTTTGTATGTGTGTGTGTGTGTTTTCAATACATTTGTATGACAGATGTGTCCCAAAACATTTGTCCACTATTGTTCAGCTTGCACATGTGTGTCATTGGGGGTGTGGCTTGAGGCCTCATGTGAAGTTTCATAAGGTTCGGTCTCTGTTTGGAGCCTGTAAGTCTCATCACTTGAAAGTGCATTAATTTCAATGGGGTTAAAAATGAATGGAATTGGTGGATGGGAAAAAAAGGGATGAGCGAAAGAGAAGGAAAATATGAGTGCAGGTTATCACCGACTAGGGTTGGGTATCGTTTGGGTTTTTTTTATACCAGTGCCAAATCGATACTTTTAAAACGGTACCGGTGCCAAAACAGTGCCTGAACCGATACTTTAAAAAAGCCACAAAATGATGGTGGATGACTCAAGAATACATTTTTATGGAAAAAAGGGAATGCTTGAAATTGAACAATATATTACAAGTTTAAAGTATATATGAATATATATGCAAATACAAAAAAACAACAACAAAAAACATAAGCCACCTAACCCAAATAAAATCCCCATAAATGACCGAGCTAACATGGCTACGTAAACAGAGTAAACATGAGAGCCCTGACTGCAGACGTCAGTAATGCACCGTAATAATAATGTCCCGATCACACTCCGCTTCCCGAAAGAGTTATAAACTGCCTCCGGAACCCAGTTAGGGTACATCTATTCAAAATCTATTCACCAAAAATTATGTCGTTAAGTCTGTTTTCGCTCAGCCGAGAATTCTGTTGCTGCGTGCAGAACTACCCCGACTCCTGAATGTCTCTCTCTCTCCCTCTCTCTCTCTCTCTCTCTCTCTCATGCGCTGCAGTCTCATGTCTCATGAGGAAACGCAGCTTTTGATTTAAAGTTTTTTCTTGTTCCCAAAACAAATATTTTTAATGTATTTGTTCGAAATATTTATTCGTAAAACACACGTTATTTGTGCCTTTCCGAATACCGTATTAGGGTCCATCCCTACAATTCTGACAAGGGATCTGAATCTGTGGAAAAAGTGCAGTTCCAGAGGCGCTTTTTTGGTTTTTGGAAAAAAGCTATAATTGTTTTTTGTTTTTTCGTGGCTTCATCCTGCAAGTTCTGGAGGTGTTAAAGTCAGTCAGTGAGATAGTGGTCACTATGCTTGACACTATGATTATGACAGGCACCAATGAGGCAGCTAGGTCTCAGGACCCCATTACAATAATAATGACATGCTGCTAGGAGCTATTTGCTGGAAGAGAACGGTGAATGGATTGACATGTTCAGGTTTTCGAGTTAAGATGTGCAAAATAATACGTTTTAGACCCTAAACCAGGAGTATGAGTAATATAGCACTGCGTCATCTGTGTCTCGGGGGGTCGAGGTCTGATTTCAATCGACAGTTCAGCCATTTAAGTGGCACTCTTGATAAGGTATGGCATGAAGAGGTCAAAAGAGGTGCGTGAGTGACTGCCATGAGTGTTGGACCTGGTATCATCCAAATCACATAGGCAGCCGTGTGGGGGAGTTCATTTTTTGAGCAGGAAGACTAGGGATGCTCCGATCAGGATTTTTGCCACCGATACCAAGTACCGATTTTTTGTCTAGGTGATTGGCCGATACCGATGCCGATTCTGATGCTTCAAGTTTATATAACTGATATGTAAGCTCCCTG
>JBBMFX010000021.1:8418520-8428520 GCA_037832545.1 Rhabdalestes septentrionalis
TAATTACAGTTATGTAAAAGAAAATTGAACATGGTAATCGTGACCATGACACATTTACATAATCCCCTTTGGGTGAAGGGAACTTTAAAGCCATGACCCATGTGTTTCAAGAGGTGATATCATTACCCAACAGGTCTGACAAACGACTTTGGAGCACAACTCCACCAACATCTGTCTCAAATCTGTATAATATGTTCCAGCCTCTAAAAACGAGTGCTCAAATGCTTTGACACAATCATCACTCCTTGCTTACCACACAGTGTACACTTGTTTGGCAGAGATCAAATAAAAATGCAGCTGATAATTAGCTTCTTCAGATAACGAAGAGGTTACGTAGTGCAACTGGAACAGACAGTCAATAGCTCGTTATAAAACGTTTGCACCTGTCTACTATGTACTACAAGATATTACAGCATCTCCATGAGGCCTTTCCAAACATTAATACTATGCATGCTTATTTCTCTAAAACTTAACTGGGGCAGAAGCACATTTCTGTGGATTTGAATTATTGATCCTTCAATACTGATTATGTCAATTGTACCCACGTACCACAACTATTACCTATATGTAACAGTATTTACTCTCATATATCAGAATACATACATACAGCAACTTTTTCAAATATGTCTCAATTATTACCCTGTTACTAACCATTTGTGTAATGTAGTACTGACATATATCAGTTATTACTAACATATATCAGTTGTTACCCGCACATACCAATCGATACTCTCATATATTAACTACTATATACATACATTAGCTCTTACCTACCCAAATTAAAATAATACCCACATATATTACCATTATGAATCTGTTATAACCCACATATAGCTGTTATTACACACACCAATTATTACCAACATAGTTAAATTACTAACATATATAAAATACCAAAATAAATCTGTTAATACCCATATACCCTGTTATTACTTAAATTATTTCTGATTCCGATCATTTCTGACAAACTTAATATTACTAGCATATATAAAATAATCTGTTATTACCCACAAATACCTGTTATTACACACATCAGATTTTTTTAACCAAAAAAACAAATATTAATAACATAAATACCAAAAGTTGTTATCTACATGTATAATTTACTAATATATTACCCAGGTATTGCTACTCTTATACCAAGTATTATCCACAAATATTATACATTAGTACCTTCCTGTACCAGCAATTATTTTCAAAAATTAATCAAATATCTCTGCATTACTACTTTCACGAATCTGGTATTAAAAATATACATCAGTAATAAAATACATAAATGGGTGACCACACACATTCATATATATTCAACACCAGACACACATGTGAGGTACAACCTGCAGTAAAGCATCCACTTACCTGTTGGCAGCATCCCTGAGCCGACCTCCATGTCGCCCACATCACTTGTCTGGACTCCAGCTGGACTTGAACTCGCACTTCTTAGGAGAATGAAGACAAGAAGCGATGCCAGCATGCTATAAACAGGCATACTGTCGGTGTGCAGGATTCGCGGTGCGAAAACGCGAAGCGTTATAAATTTTTATGTAGCCTAATTTTTTTATGAGTTCCAAACAGCTCAGTCGAGTCTTTTGCCTGCATGGATCTCCGTATATCAGTGATGTGAAGCTTGTGGTGCATCTTCTAAACTGCCTTAAGTTAAAGACATCTTGCTTCTTGGTTTAAACGCTGCTGCCGCTCCTTTTAGATCTACCAGATGGGCTCTCCTTTAGGCTCGCTAAAGCCACATTCTCTCTTTCACGCCCGGTTATTGTCGAGCCCCACAGTGCCCCTCAACGATTGGATAGTGGCTCCTACTGCTGCACATGAGAGAAGGCTACTAGCCAACCCCAGGGTGGGTGGGAGGAACTTGTCCATAAACAGGTGAAACCCTCAATCACCTTACCTGACACCGCCCACGTATTCCCTTCTGACCAATGACAAGCCGATGCGTAGGACTTCCCCAACTAAAAACCCGTGCGCTTCTCATTTAGTGTCCAGATACTTACAGAGCTCCGCAGACTTCATCATTAGTGATAAAGGAGGTGCAGTATATGGGGTGCCGTTTGTGAACACAGCTTAACAATTTTAGGGGTGTCATTGTTTCATTACTTACCGCAATTTTCACACATTTAAATGTTCTGTTTTGGTATATTTGCTGATAAATGTTATATATTAAATGTTAATGTTAAATATAGATCTACATTTTAAATGTTAAATCTAAATCCAAATGTAAAATCTTAAGCCAAAATATTTAGAAGATATGCTAATCGGCCATGCCCCGTGATTACAATTGGCTGGTACTTAGCAGGGGGACAGACTGCATGCTGTGATTTCCGGCACCAACATGGAGGATTTGCCTTAAATTTTCTTAAATCTAAATGTTAAATATGAAAAATATATCTCAGCTCTAAATGTGTGATTGAAATGTTGCGCTCAAAAGTGTTATTTAAATCTAGCAGTTTTACTAATGGAGATTCTAAATGTGAGATTTAAATCTCATATTTTTCACATATAGATTGCGAGATATATTTCCCACTTTAAGTGTAAGATATAATTTTCATATTTAATATTTAGATTTAAGATCATTTAATGCAAAAACTCAATGTTGGTGAGGGACTATCTCAGCACACAGCCCAGCCCCCTGCTAAGTAACAGCCAATTGTAATCACCGGGCGTGGCCAATTAACATATCTTCTAAACATTTAGAGCTCAACATTGAGATTTGAATTTAGATTTAACATTTAGTTTTAGATTTAACATTTAAATTAAAACAAAAAACACTCCATGGGAGTAGTGTAGCTCCTACTGGACTAGACTTACCAAGTGTGGATTGCAGGCAATTCAAGTCAGAGTTGTCCTGCATTGTTTTAATTCCTTACTCACAGACCTCAAAACACAATTTTGGAAAGGTTTGCAGTTTTGAATTCCAATAAAAATCTGTATAAACTCAAGGGTTTCAATTTATTTCAGGTGACCCCCTCTGTGCAAAGACACTTTAAACCTGTGTAAAAAAACAGTGAGAGAAACAACAGTGCTGGAATTATAACAACAAAATAATAACTTGTTAAATTTTATTTTTATATTTTTATCAATTCAACAATACAAAATAGTAATGAATGGTAGTGAAATAGTTAGTCAGTGAACAATGGAGATGGTTGATCTGCAATGTTAGTCCTATGCTTCTGTGGCATGAGGGTTTTTATTTGTTCACAAAATTGTAATTTTTTAAATTTACTCCCACAAACATGTGGTTTTTATCCCCTCACAGGAAAAAAGCAAAAAACATATATGAAAGTGTACATTTTTGTAGATGCACATATGTCGTCATAACATGCAAACATGACAATGTTCAAAGGGATAGGCCACAGTTAAACTGGACAAGGTACAGCATGAGGAGACTAAAGTGGTGCTGTGTTAAATTTGGCACCTGTCAGAAAGTTTTCTATGATAACTATTTTCTTTACAGAAAGGCGGTCTGGGAAAGTCACATATCTACTGGGTGCACGATTCTCATCTCTCCTTCAAAAAAAGGAAGAAGAGGGGGGCATATGGGCAAGGCAGATCACTGTGAGGTCAAACTGTAAAAATCTGTTACAGCGCCTCTCAGTTAACCATCAGCTCTTTGTTGGGTTAAAAACAGTCTACTGGTTTTACTGATTCAAATAATATATTCTGATTCCTTTTTGGAGGGCAGGACAATGGCATAAGGTTTCCCTGCTCAAGCAATAGCCTGCTCCACCTAACAGTTCAGCAGTTTAAAATGAGCCATATATTAAATACTATACTGGCCATTATCATTTCTGGATGTATGAATTGAAAAATACATGTCTTGGTCCCACTTGTGCTAAAGCCTGGACCTGCAGGGCCCAGGAGGTAAAGCTACAGAGAATAAGGAGCAATTATAAAGTGTCGTCTTGTTGCATAGCCCTGCTGTACTTTTTCTCAACAGTCAGCTCAACTCTGGAACAGCAAGCTTTACCCTAGAATTACCACCCATGCCACAAATGAACAAACTTTGTCTCATAAGACAACATCAAGGTGTTAGGAAGCTATCAAACCCAGAAAATATGGGCAAATTACTAAAGACGCACATCCTCCTTTTTTTTTTTTTTTACAAAATATGTTTAGAACCATATTGATATCTACATTTTCTGATCTAAATGTGCTGACCTTATGAATGTTTTTTATCACGTTTTCAAGAGGCCACTTTAAGAACGGAATTACTATTTGCCCTGTTTTAAACAGCTGAAAACAAAAGACAAAAGTTGCCACATATTCTGTTCTTTCTGTGAATTGTGTGAAGAAGAGGAAATCACAAAAAGCATTTAGTGTCTTAATGGCATCTAATTCATTATTTCTAACACTTGAAAGGCAAGAGCTCACCATTTACTCTTTGGCACATAAAAAAAGAGAAAAAAGGTACACCACAGGCTGTAATTTTACAACAACACCAACAACCAAGTGTACAACCCCATAACATGCATATCGATCAGACTTCCTGAAAAGAATTTCCTTTGCATTTCATTAGGTCTCTAGTACATTACTGTACCTCTCTGAAGCAACCTCATTATCTCTGCAATCTTTATCATTTCATAAATACTCATGTGCTGCAAATAATTTCACACTGATGTCCACTTAAACTACTCCATTAAAATCTCACTTCATATGCTTTATTTTGTGCAACGTCATAATCTTCCCCTTCATAACATGCTATGGTACACATAAGGACCGAATATCAGTGACATCTACCTACCGTGTACAGTACCTAGCATTTGCCTTTCTTAGGTTATAATGTCTGAACATACATCATAACCATACAGCAATAAATCTCAAAGGTTAGGCACTTGGTAATTTACCACTTGAGCATAATAAAGTAAAAAAGAGACTTTACAGGATGCCCAGCTACACTCATCATGTACAAGGTACAAAAAAAGGACACTGCGAAAAGATATTCAGTCTAATGCTGTCTGCTATAAAACTACTTACAATTTGGCCTTTTTTAGTTAGTGGGAGGAGTTACTCTGTGCCACTCACTAGAGAAGAGACATAAAACAGCAGCATGACAAACATTTAGAAGGAAGTCCTCAGAGCAGTCTCACTCTTAAAATCAATTTCCACCCTTTAGGGACAAAAGAGGTGCAATATCCAGGTTCATATACTATCAGACTGGACCCACCGCATTTTCATCTCATTCAGCTACTGCATCCAGGCTCCTCACCATCTCGAAAATCATAAACATTTCTGATGACCGACATTTTTCTCCCTGTGGAGTGTAGCCCTGTAACAATGATTCTGGAGGGTGGAGGGCAGTGTAGTAGCATTTGGTAGCACTGCAGTCATAGATAAATAATTTTTCTTCTCTTCATTGGCAGGTTGAGCTTATTTTGGGTTAACAAATGCACCATGGCATTGTCATCAACACCTGTGTCCAGAGAACTAGCTATTACACAAAATCAGGGTATGCCATGTTTAAAAACACTGGCCTGGTTGGATAACCAACAAATGACAAAGGACTTTTTTAAACTTTTTTAACTTTAGCTTCACATTAGTACACAGGTAAGAGCTGTGCACTGCCATCCTGAGGCGAAGATGATAAAACTCATCCACTGGACATGTTCAGCTTTGAGACAGACTCTATTCATCATCATGCTAACACCAGTCATCTTTTTCTGTCTCCTGAAAGCTTGGGGAGACCCTTGTACTGGACCCCAGGGCTGCACTTACTCCTAAAGTGAAATGGTATCCATTGGGAACACCACTCCGGCTCTGCTGGCCCAGCTCGGTGGCTGTGTGAAGGGAGACCGAGGCCTCCATTCTGGGCAAACGACTTGAACCATACGTGCTCAGTGCATCCTGGAAGTCCTCTGCCTCTGATAGTTGTGGGTCTCTCTGTAGGAGGCTCAGACTGGGGTCAGAGCTGATGCGAGTGACGGGCACAGGGGCGCGGCGTTGAGCATCGAGGGTGTCATGCTCCGACTGTCCACGGCTGAGGCAGGTGCCTCCCCGACCAGATGAGCGGTTTGAGCTTAACTGCACTGGGGAGGAGTTGGCTGTCTTAAAGGCCACCGCAGGCCTCGGGGTGAGGGGGGTCTGGGGCAGCTGCCGACGACCACGGCACAGTGTACTGGTGCCTGAGGTAAAGACCACTGTGGTGCCCTTAGCGGAGCTTGTGGCCTGCAATACAATGTAGCACATGTCATGACACAGGTTGCGAAAAGCATGATTTCATCATGGTTAAGGTGTTACTTGGCACAACCTAAAGAATGAAATAGCTTCTTTCTTTTACAAAATGACAGATATAAAAAACACAAAATTATTAAAATACCATCAGCAGACTTATATACTATATAACATAATATAATATTTTTCAAATATAGCCAGATAATAATGAAAATATAATAACATAGTAATTTCTAATGCAAACACTTTTTAATTTGGCTTACCAACCGAGCACCATGACAAAGACACTATATTTTTATTGTGATACACTCATGATAATTTTAGAGAGAGAGAGAAAAATAGAAAGAGAGAAAGAGGGAGGGAGAGGGGGAGGGAAGGGAAGAAACTGATACTTGTAGGGGAGAGATTGAAGGAGATCCGCTTTGTGAGTAACTAACTGGTTTGAGTCTGTTGGAGTCAAGAGGATCTCCTGGTGAGGCGGATCTGCTGGGTGCAGGTGATTGGCTGTGGCAGTGCTCCAGGCTTCCATAACGATCGCACGAAAAATAGCGATGCTTCTGGTCTGTGGCTGAGGATGAGTGGTGCTTCCTCTCATGGGAGCGCCCACGGGCCCGCTCCCGCTCATGTGTCCGTTCTCTAGGCTCATTACTCTGATCCAACAATTTATCTGAATGTAATTTAAAAAAAAAACACATAGGGAAAAGTCAAGCAACTACTAACAAATAAAGGCATAACTGATTATGATTCAGCATTTGGTTAAGGGTCAGCAACTAGTATATCTTTAAGTTGGGCATATTTCTATAAGCTTTCCTGCATATGCAATATGATAACTACATAATTTCCTTACATTGTTCAAGTCTGGTCATTAGTGCTGCTATAACGTCAGTGCTCTGACTAACAAACCCCCCACAGTGAGATGAATATGCCATTATTTCTGATTTGCATGTACTGCATGCACTGAAATTTCATTTATAACGAAACCACTGTGGGGGCTAGTAGTGTTCAAACTGCTTTTGTTTGGTCACTCTCTCAAGCAACAGTGCAACTCTGCGCTCCTGTGATCTTCGGGAAAAGCCTCCATAAATTAGGGTGCTGTGTCTGTCCTCTGTCCAACAGGCCCTTTTATCTGAAGGACTGAGGTCAGTAGCTGTCCACTAACACTAATTAACAACACTGCCCTCCACAACCTTAGCAGGACTTGATCACTTCCACAGACCACTCAGAGCCATAGTGTATTTGTGTTTGTGTTGTTGTCATGGACTTTAGAACTGAAGTGTGGACCAAAAACCTACAGATGAACATGGATTCACGGTGTGGGAGACAGCAGAAATTATGTGTGTGTACGTGTGAGTGTGAGTGTGTGTGTGAGAGTGTGTGTTTGAGTGTGTATACTAGTGTGTGTTTGCGTGTATGCTTGTGTGTGTATGTGTCTTTGAATGTATGTATGTTTGTGTGTGTGTGTCTCTAGCTGATTGTGTGTTTGTGTGTGTCTAGATGGTAGGGCTTGTGGTTTGTGTGCGCGTGTGTGTGGCTCATTGGGCATGTGTGTGTTTTGTTGGTGGTGTGTGTGTGTTTGTCTAGCTGGTTGGGATTGTGTGTGTGTGTGTGTGTGAGTCTTGCTGGTTGAGCTTGTGTGTGTTTGTGTGTCTAGTTGGTTGGGCTTATTTGTGTGTGTGTGTGTGTGTGTAGCTGGTTTGGTGTGTGTGTGTGTGTGTGTGTGTGTGTGTCTGGCTGCTTGGGCTTGTGTTTGTGTGTGTGTATGTGTGTGTGTCTAGCTGCTAGGGCTTGTGTTTGTGTGTGTATGTGTGTGTGTGTGTGTGTGTCCAGCTTGTTGGGCATGTGTGTGTGTGTGTGTGTGTGTGTCTTTGACCTTAAACCTTTACATACAATTCACATGAATTATGAGAGGGAAACAAGTAATGTTTTTAAAGCATTATACTTCACGTTTGGTCCACTCCGCTTAGCAAACCGTGTTCAACTCCCAGGTATGAGGGATCTTATGGCACCTGCAATTTCAGTATCCTGCTTTTTTGGAAGCCAGTTATTGAGGTCATTGCCCAGGGGTAGAGATAAATCCCAGTTTAAGGTTTTCACATGGACTTTTTCTTATTAAAGTTAAACTTGTCACTAAGAACATTAGTAAGCTATTATCTTTGCAAAATGCCTGCTATTTGGTGTGTGAATGTTTTTGGCATCATCAATGGCAACACCAGGTCTACTTTGCAGAAAACTAAATACAATTAAACAAGGCTAATTACGTTGAATTTATAGAAATAAATTCGGCAGTTGTAAAGTGTTCTTTTAATACTAATGATGTCCACGAGATGCTCTGAATAACGTAACACTCCCAACCAAAAAAAGTCACATTACTCAACCTCACTATAAAAAATGTCTTCTCTCAAAGACTCCAAAGCACTACAGACGGCTGACTTTAAGTGAATGAGATGGCTCCTGCATTCTGTTGAGTGCCGGGCTGAAGCAGAGCAAAGAAGGCTGCTGACAGCAGGTCCTGATTTCTGTTAAGCCTAGTTAACAGCAGACATGCGGAATGTTTAAGCTCACAGTGAGAGACAGAGCAAGAAATAGTGTGATATAATGATGAACTGTCATGAAAAACTGAAAAAGTGACAAAAAGGAAACAACAGTCACAGAGGAGCAGGAGAGTGTTCATTCAGAGAGGCCTTTCTCGCAGTTAGAGAACAAAACAGCCCAAAATCAAAGAATCAAATCTTGACAAAAGCCGATTTTCTTTCAGAGTTTTAAGTCTCTCCCTCAGTCAAAGTGAGGGCTTTCTGCAGTAAATCCCACACCAAACCTCATTTGGAAGCAACAGAGACTTTGCCTCTCTAACCCGATCACCATAATCCCATATGGAATTTCAATCACTGTGCTATGCAGGAAAAATCAGTTTTTGTCAGAAAGACCAAAGATTGATACTTTCTACACATGTATGTGTTTTTGTGTTTTTAATAGATTAATTACTATAAAATTTTACATTTTACAGCTCCTGCTGTAATTGGCTGTTGTATATTTGCCTCTTTCAAAAAAAACAAACAAAGAAAGTGAAGAAAAGTGAATTCATAGTAAGAACAATAAACAGCATTATCCAAAGAAAAAAAGAAAGGAAAATTTCTCATGAATTCTTTAATCATTCAACTGTAAGGTTTTTTTTATGAAGTAAAGGTAAAGCCAAAGAACTTCAAAGAACAAATTCAGGCATTCAGGCAAGGAAATATTAAGGAAAGAAAGCTACTCTCTATAGATTCAATTAAATATAATTATTTTCAATGGATTAAATAAATTAAATCAATGATCTGATTAAATCAGATTTTTTAAAATTACATTCCCTCAGTGCTTGATCAGGAAATCGATTTGCCATGCAGATTATGTCTTGCAGGCCAAACAATCCATGTTACATTTCATTTCTAAGGAGACCACTTCAAAACAGATAGCATTCCATTCATGTCTGCACAAGTTACTGTTAAGAAAGTTAAGCTGAATTACCGTAAAAAGGTTGATCTGCTAAAGTTCTCTCGAGTGCTATACTTAAAAAAAAATTACATTTCTCTCCCCACAAAAAATTGTGAATAAGATGGGGATAAACAGACGTCAAGGCTGTCTGTGTTGTGTTGATGGATGATATCAAGTGAGGCATATAGTTAAGGATGTTTTTGTGAGTCACAGGTGTCATTATACAAGATTTTAGGGCCTCAGCTGTCCAGTTCACATGCCACAACTCACAGGATTTACGGGACCAGCGTCATCCAGCGAAATCACAAAAATAAGATGTAAAGTGTCCCTGCTAGCTGGAGAGTTCCTTAAA
>JBBMFX010000021.1:8435259-8445488 GCA_037832545.1 Rhabdalestes septentrionalis
CTTTCTGCAAACCGCTGCAGACCTGGATTACGCACGTTTTTATTTGATGGTTGGATTTTAATGCTTAATGTTTTTTTTAGGGAGGCGGGTCTGAGGTAGTGACGGGCCCCGAGAGTTCACTGGCCCCGGTGCGACCGCACCTGCTGAACCTGCTATAGTTACGCCACTGCTTACAGATCATTTCAAAAGTAATGCCATAATAGATCACCTGCTAATGTTAGTGATATTTTGTGAAGATAAGATTTCTAATTTTTTTTATTCTACATTTCTGTAAAGCACACCAAATGACCTTCTGTGTACGATAATGTGCTTTTTAAATAAACTTGAACTTGAACTATGTTTCATCTGGAAAGAGAAATTTGATAAAAAGACATAAACTAATAATATGTATATGATGTATGCAATTGAACACTAATTCATGTTATGAAACTTGTTACAATATGTGCCCTCAATTTAATAAAAATAAAAAAAAAATTTAAACATTCATTTCAATTAAAAATGGAGAGCAAGGCTCAAAGGTATGAGACCATATTGGACATCTGGGATTTTTTCATTCACACCTTAAAATTTAATGTTCAAATTTCTGCATTTTTTAGCGTACTGTTCAATATTAACCATGGCAAGGCCTCCACAGACGTGGAGGTCAACTATTATGTTAAATATTCTTTTTCACTGGTATGCTTAAAATATTTCATAAGCCATCTCAAAGTTTTTGACAAATTTGCACATCAAAGCATTTCAGCAAACAAGAAAATATGCCTCAAAGGTATTCATTTCCAATTCCAGCTCAAATTCCAGTTTTCCTTATACTTTCACATTGATTCCACACATGAAATGACATGATTTTTAGAGCAGTCTGTTTACACTCTCCAGGAGCTCAGAAGGTGTCAAATGAGCCTCAATATGTCACATCCTTGATTTTTTTTCATGCATACATGGACAGATGAACGCTTTATTTGGCAAATTTAGACTATATTCAAAGACCATACTCACGGGTTAGCCTGTCCAAACACAAACATGGAGTTGTAGGGTAAGATGTGCTTGGGAGCATTCTGATTTATTTCATCCACATCCATTTTCTCTTCATTCAGGAGCAGACTATCTCCATCTACGTTATTCACTACCAAGAACACATACAGAGTGTATTCAGTCAGTAGAAATGAGAGACTTGCATAAAAACAAAGTCCAAAAAGAGCACCCATCAAAAGCATTGTTATTACTCCAAACAAAAAAAGACAGCCAGCACAAAAATGTTTCAGTTGTTGATACTAAGAAAAACATTTGACTTTAAGGGCATAATTGTTTGTCGCTGGGGATGCGTGGTCCAGGGATAATGTCCTCTCTGTGCCTTGTACTAGTACCTTTAGAACACAGGTGTTCAAGCCTTGTCTTCCAGCACCCTGCTGTAAACATTTTAGTGTTTCCCTTCAATAATGAACCCTTTTCAAATCAGGAAACAGTTATTATTAGTTGTACTATCAGTTGTATAGTAGTATAGTTATGATTAGCTGGTTCAGGTATATTGGGAGTAAGGAAAGCACAAATTTTACAAAATGATTGGGGGCCCACCATGTGACTAGTCACATGTACTTCTAACATGGTAGACTTTTATAGTCTATACATGACCCATTAAAATACACCAGGGTAGAGGAGGTATTCCCAAAGAGTACATTAAAATGAATGGAACTGACTGGGGATGATGGTGGTTTCTCCTGGTGGGGCTGTGATGGTAACAGGGATGTTGACTCCAGATGACCCAGCCCTGGTGCTATTCTTTAGATTATCAGAGTCCTCTTGTCTGTCTCCTCCTAATTGTGGTTCATTAGGTGTCTCCACAGGGCTCCCCAAAACATCTCCATCTGTATCAATCAATCTCTCTCTGCAAAACACATTACAACCAAGGCTGAATTCACTCCTTATTTTATGTTTAATGAATATGAACACAAACTGCGAATGACAACTGATGGGATATAAATGCACACCAGCAAGGTGGATGAACATGGCAGGCATTTTGAATAAAACATCCAGTGAGTGTATATAATACAGACTTTACCTTTGGCCTGTGGCTTTGTCTCCGTTCTCCCTGCACTCATCTGTGTCAAGTGTGGATTGAGCTTTGACTCTAGGCCTGTGCCTCCTCCTCTCTCCATTGCCCCCTTCGCCTTCCCTGTGGACCCTTGTCCTGCGTTCCCCCTTTGCTCCATTGCCAATGGTGCCATTCCCATTGCCGTTAAAGCCTCTGGTTCTGTGGGAGTGGTGCCGGTGTTCTCTTTCCTGGAAGACCTCCTCTTGTGACTGAGTTTGGTGTTGTTGCTGATGTGATCCATCTTGGCTAGAGCTAAGCTCTAGGCCCCGTTGGTGTTCACGGCTGTGGCTGTGGTGCCGATGGTGACGACCTTCTCCCACCTCACCATTTTCCCCTCTGCATCTGTGGTGCTTCCGCTGGTGCCCAGATGTAGGATCCTCTGGGACATCCCCTTTGGGTTTTTCAGAGGTGCCGTCACTCTGCTCCACCACCAGGGGCCGGTCATGGTGTGCCTTCATGTCTGGCCGCAGGTGCAGAGCAGTGGACATCCGCAGACGCTCATCGGGCTCCAGCTCACTGAAGAGTGCCTCACTGCTGCTGCGCAGGTTGTGGCGGCGGAGCTGCGTGGTACGCTGCTCCCACACAGACATCTTCTGCAGAGAGCGCTGCTGCTCCTTACTAGAGATAATTAAGAGGAAAATAGAGCAACATGAGCAAAGATCTGTGGTTAATATCAGTGCTACACTCCTTTAGTTTGGGTAGACAACACTCTTATCTGTGGGAATACCATTATGTGCCATCATATGTATCTACTACATTATCATGCTCCATAACTACTCCAACATGCAATATGACATTCAGAGGTGGGTAGAGTAACCTAAACCCATGCTGAGATAAACTAAAGCAAAAAAGATAAAGGAGTACTCCATAGAACCTGTTGGACATAGAAAAAACACTGCTCAAAAAATTAAGGGAACAAAAAAATAAGACATCCTAGATTTGAATTAATGAAATATTCTTAGTAGATATCTTTACATAGTTGAATGTGCTGACTACAAAATTACACAAAAATTATAAATGGAAATCAAATATATCAACACATGGATGTCTGGATTGAATCACACTCAATATTAAAGTGGAAAAACAGACTACAGGCTGATTTAAATTTGATATGTTGTCTTTAAAACAGGCTCAGTTGTGTGTGTGGCCTCCATGTGCCTGTATGACCTCTTACAATGCCTGGGCATGCTCCTGATGAGGTCGTCAGACATATGATGCCCCAGATATGCTCAATTGTATTCAGGTCTGGGGTAAGGGTGGGCCAGTCCGTAGCATCAATGCGTTCATTTGCAGGAACTGCTGACACACTCTAGCCACATGAGGTCTTGCATTAGGAGGAACCCAGGGTCAACCGCACCAGCATGTGTTCTCACAAGGGGTCTCAGGATCTCATCTTGGTACCTAATGGTAGTCAGGCTGATGTGCCATCCTGGATGAGCTGTAATACCAGAGCCACTCGTGTGGGTTTTAGACTCTGTCTCATGCTACCACTAGAGTAGCTTTCAAACATCAGCCAGAAAGCATAGGACGTTTTCTGTAGCAGTCATCACCACCTCCAGAACCACTCTTTAATTGGGAAGGCTTGCTAATTGCCTATAATTTCCACCTTTTGTCTATTCCATTTGCACAACAGGATGTGAAATTGATTGTCCATCAGTGTTGCTTCCTAAGCGGACAGTCAGTTTGATCTCACAGAAGTGTGATTGACTTGGAGTTACAGTGTGTTGTTTAATTGTTCCCTTTATTTTTTGAGCAGTGTATGTATTTAAAAAAATAAATACGTGTTGTTTTGTGAGTACCTAGTAGATCACAGTGCACTAGTGTGTGAGTTCAGTGCAGATTAAACACTGTTAAAGGTAATAAAAATAGGAATCAAGAATAAAGACAAAAATAAAGCACAGGAGGCAAAGTAAAATCTTTTAAACTGGAAGCATGGCTGTGAGAATTTGAATGTGATTTTTGAACTCCATACAAAACATACTGAAATTCAACTCGCAAATCAAATGAAATATGAATGGCTAAAAAGATGCTGAGGAATAAGTAAATTCAACAAAAGCAACCAGTTGTTACCCACCTCTGATAATATAAAATACTAATGATGACTTTGGCTGATGCTTATATGAGTAAAAATGCATGTGTGTATGATCAATCAGTGGTCTTAAAAAACTGAAAAGATTAATTTTGTTCATGCTTTTGTAACTCATGCTCATTAATCAAACCTTATCAGCAGATGAGCTCTGGACAAAGGTGAGCTTTCAGGCTGCTAGCCTATAAAGGCTCAGAGAAATGCTAATTATATATAAGTAGGGAATGGCTACCGCAAATGTTTTAGTGTGGCCTGATAGGGCAGTAATCACTGTCATCCTGGCATAAAATGTGTTGGTTAAAAAGTGTTCTCAGAGACACTCACTGGATTAGCATATTATTTTGCTATCCCAGAGGTGTACCAAAAACTTGACAACAATTTTCATGCTCCCAAGCAAGTTTTGGATAAGATTTTATATAGCAAATAACATAGTGTAACAGTTCTTTTCAGCCCGATGCTTAAAGTATATTTTCTGAGCAATTCTGTCACATAACAAGCACCCTTCATCTTACTAGGTATAGTAATAACTTCAGGCTTTACCACTTGTATAGACACCCCTCAAGAAATGTATTACAATACAACTACTACTATATATATAACTACTAAACAAATAAACACTGCATGTATTTGAAACCTGTCTGCACCACCAATCTCAGCATATGGCCATGGAATACTTTGTCCACATCTGTTGAGATCTGTATTCTGGATGTGGTTTTTATTACCAAAATATTATACCCCACAAAAGGCCTGTCAGGACATTAGGTAAACGCTTTTCATCTATTTAGAAGATGAAGTGTTAATAATGAGACATTCTACCAGTTATTCTAATACAAATACAATATATGTAATGGGGCTGAAGAATTCATGCACAGTTTACCTGTCAATGCTCTGACCAGAAATCTGTTACTTGGTAGCAAATGCTGTGAGACTGGACATGCTTTATCATACTTAAATTCGTTCCTATGTTTTCATTGAAATATATTTTAAAAAATCAAAAGAATTTGGAGAGGAATCTAAGCTGCTAATTGCTTTGAGCTATATCAGTCAAGCTATTTGCTTACAGCCCTATAAAGAAGATACGGTTCTAATAAAGATGATAAACCAATTAAAAGAGTAAATGTGTCAGTCATAGAGACTCTGTAAGTACTAAGCAGTGAGATAAAATCACATAATTCAGACACTGATACAAAAAAAAAACAACCCCCACCCTTGTCAGCCTCTGATTATTAAATCACTAATTATTTTAATTAGCTTCATAATAGTGCCTGTCTTTAGCAGTGAAACTTCCTTTTTAAAAGAATGATAGAAAGTATTGAGAGTAACATACAGGAATTTTGTAAAAAGGAGAATTTCACATTATTTGATGGAATAAGTTTTTCCCCACTATTGGTGAATAACGTCCCACACAATAACAATAGCTATGAAAAAAATACACTTGAGGGCAGAGCATCAACTGGGACCCACGGGAGGACCATGGAAAAATACCTCACAAAGTGACGAACGGGTGAGTAGACATGGCTCCTGTGAGCGACACAGAGATTCACACAGTGCAGAACAATAGACATATTAAAAGCAGGATAGAAAGAAACAACACAGAGACTGAAAATAGTGAGAGAGTGAGAGAGAGAAACACAAGAATACAAAACAAGAATACAAAAAAGAATAGGAAAAAGCAGACAGGCTACACAGGAATACAAAACAAGAATAGGGAAAAGAAGACAGGCTAAGAAAATACATTTGACAAGCATAAGAACACACGCAGATGAACATTTGTACTAAGACTAATACATTCTTCTATTGCCCATTAAGTTGCATTTGAATTAGCATACTATGACTCACTTGAAGCAATACACACTCATACGCGCACACACACACGCGCACACAAAAGCTCAAAGTTGATCCAAATGACCACTGAAGCCTGCAGGCAGCAAACCCAGACTGCTTTGTTTAGCTTGGCCTTCATTCTTATTGGTAACTTTACTCACTGTAAGGAAAACAAACTGAAAATGCATGCTGTTTTTCAGAACTGTCATATACATATTTAATGACACCAGGAATAGAAAAGACTGAATGAAAGATCTCACATTAAAGTTATTAAAATGTGTTCACAATGGAATATGACATAAAGTCCATGTCACAGTTCACATTGTAATGTATAAGTTAATGTATGTTATTTGTGACTATTAATACATATCTGTTTCAATACATACATTATGTAACATAATTCACTGACTCTGTAGTCCACTTCTCATTTGTCCTCTTTGTCTTTTTATGTGTCATCTCCATTTGCATGTCACAAGCTAGCAACTACAACCAAACTGATTCAGCACAACACATTCACTGCAGTCATTATACAGGACTATTAAAGGAATACTCCAGCATTTTTCAATCTCACCTCTAGCTGACATTGTCCCTGTAGCCAACTTTTACATATACTAATTTTGACATGTTTCCCTTTATAAAGTCATATATTTTACTATAACTTGAAATATGCTGAAATTACTAGATAATACACTGAACTAATGATTTGTTTTATTATTATCATTATTATTTTATTTTATTTATTTTGTTGTTGTTGTTGTTAATAATGGTGGAGTATTCCTTTAACTGTTGAGTATATAATCATAGGCTAAATTCAGAGCAAGGGCTAGAGAGGGGAGCTTAAGGGGGGGAGAATAGTATAACTGGGGGGGGGGGATAAAAACAGATATATAACAATATAAGCGGAGAGGAGGAGAGAGAATGGGACAGGAGAGGAGTGTAAGGGAGTGCGCAGGAGAGAAGGAGTATATTGTAAGTGAGAGCAAAACTCACGATGAGTGAACGCTGCAGACGGAAGAGCTGCGAGAGAGTACATCTCGATTTTGCTTTACAAAACTGCACATGCAAAACAAACAAAACAAAATAATAAAGAATAAGACAAAAAATATAATTAAACAAAAAACTGCAAAATGGTAATCCAGGGGTTATTCCCTTTTGACATACACATGCATAGTGTAGTGCAGTGTAACTACATTGGAACGATGTGCTGTTTGCATCTGACTAACTTATCATAAATACAGTAGAACTAACAGTTATTATTTTGTATTTCTTTTAATCAATCTCTAGCAATTTTGCTGTGATTAAAGCACTTGTACAGTAAAAAACTACACAGAAAAAAAACAATTCACTGAAATGAAAACAGCTTATAACAGAACAGACACTGGATTGCATATACAGGCACTATCTAATATATTTAAATAATATGGTTTTAAACTGACATAGCTCTGCATACCACTAAAAGGTAAAAGGACGTCACAAAGCAACAGAACCAAATAGAGCAGGTTAAAGAGAAAAAAACAATTGGACAAAGGCAGGACCTTATATATTACAGACTGTGAGACATTCTTAAATGTATTCTCTAAAGAAAGAAGAATCATTATTTGCTAAAGAATGCACACCTTTCTGTATTGTGTGTGGATATGAGACTAGGCTCACTAAAGAGGGAATTAAGGTGTAGGCGTAAAAGTGAGAGGGGAGAGAAAATGGATAGTGACCTTAACAGCATGCAGACTTACGCTGCGATGGAGATGTTGGCTGCCGACATAGGGCTGACCTCCTTCACTTCCATGGCCTTCTGCAAGGCCATGTTCTTTTTGGCTGCTTCCTCTTGCTGCTCCTCATCCTAATGGACAAAATCAACAGATCAGAAATGTATGATGGTTTGGGGCAAAATGCTTCGAAAGTTTAAAAACATGTCACAAATTTTTTAACATTCAGGGAAAATGGTTCAGTCAAGCTATGTGCTTACTATCCCTCTTGTAAACTCTCTGATTTTTTATTTTGACTAATCATCTACTTCTGAAGTCAGTATACAATTTTGCAAATTTGACTTTGGCACTTAACTATTCCTTTGACCTTTCAAGGAATTCTGGTTGGGAACATCATATATTATCTACCTAATTCACAACTTTCCCCAAATGTTTCCTAAAAATATTTTGCTGAATCCTAGGAAAACTGCAGCAGGCTGACTGAATGTGTGTTGTGTTACTGAAGTTATTGTGCAGTAGCTGAATTATAAAGCCCAAGAGAAGGATTAGAAATACGAAGCTCTAGCGATCAATCAACCCACCTTTGTCAGCTCCTGAGCATTGGCAAGGTTATCAACAGCGATGGCCAAGAATACATTAAGAAGAGTGTCTGGTTCAGCTCAAGTTAAAGGTATATCTGTATCTGTGGTTCTTTTATAATTAGATCTCTGGATCTAATGAAACATTGTATGCTGTAAGGGCAGTTCGGTCATGGGACAGAGGATACAGTTTCCGAAGAGAGTAAGAACAATGAAGTAAACAGAGGAAAACATCCCACGCTGAACACCACCCTGTGACTCAATTCCATGATACATCACTGCATTCCAGTCCTCTCCAGTTAGAATCTGCAAGTGACATACAAGACAGATAAAAATACACTCAGATCTGAATATTTAATTAATTTATTGCACTGAAAAATGGAAAAAATTCATATTTACAAATAAGAAATGGCACACCTGGAAAACAGTCATTATGGCTGCTGGAAAGTTGTCGAAGTTTGTAGTGGGTGTTTCTTTATCGAAATTAAACCTTTTAGAAAAAGAAACAACAATAATTATCTCAAACAGCTAAATTACAATAAATTAGAGACTTTTCAGAAAACCCCAATCAGATGTCTTTATATCACACACCCCAGTGAGAGAATGAGGATATTTGGAAATTCACTAGGAGAAATAAACAGTGAGATTATATTAATCTCATTATATTAAGCCTGAATTCAACAGAACATTTTCTACATAAAAACATAAACATTGATACAAGGTTAATGTTTTTTTTTTTATATTTCAATAAACCTTGTATCTTAACTTTCCTGTAACTGGATGGCAGTCAGTGCATAATAATTAAAGATGGGGACTTTCAAATGTTGATAATTGTTACGTTAGACAGTGAAACAGATAAATATGAGTTGAGATAAATCTGATCGTTTAACTGCTTTGTTGAAAGGAGTTCAAGGTCTCATAGCTATTTAATGGTCCAAGTTCAGGTCTATTGTGAGTGAAATAACTTTATTAATTTGTACATAAGTTCTTATTTAAGACTTGAGAAGCTATTTGAATGTTATATAATAAACTCATGTTGATGAACAATTGACTAAAGATGACCTCATCATTTTTATAAATGTTTGCTAGCTAGTGAACTAAATTTTATATATATTTAAACTGCCTAAATACTACCTAGCAACCATCTCCTACACAATAGCAACCACTTGATATACCTTAGCAACCACTTATAAACATCATAGTAACCATCCCCTACACCATAGCAACTGCCACAATCTGCTTAGAAACCTCGTCCGGTATCACAGCTAGGACCTAGCAAGACCCTTGTATGACATAGCAACTGTCTTAAAACTCAATAGCAACCACTTCTTACACCATAGCAACAACCTTCTATACCTCAGCAACCATCCCAAAATGTCATAACAACCATCTCTGACACTATAACAACTGCCTAAATACTACCTAGCAACCATGTTGTACACGATAGCAACCATTTGTTATACCTTAGCAACCACCCATACACTTCATAACAACAACCTCCTACACCCTAGCAATAGTGTGTAAATTTGTTTGTATGTGTGTGTTTCCAATACAATTTTATGATAGCTGTGTCCCAAGACTTTTGTCCACATTGTTCAGTTTACTCATGTGTGTCACTGGGGGTGTGGCCTGAGGTCTCATGTGAAGTTTCATATGGTTCAGTCACTGTATGGAGCCTGTAAGTCTCATCACCTGAAACTGAATTAATTTCAATGGGGTGGAAAATGAATGCAAGTGGATGGGGGAAAAAGGGATGAACGAAAGACAAGGAAAAGACGAGTGCAGGTCTTCGCCGACTGCATTTGTGTGTTGGGGGAGTAGGCCTGATGTGTCTCATGAAGTTTGGTGCGTTTCAGACGAAGCGTGTCTGAGCAGAACGACCTGAAAGTTAAGCTCTATTCACTGTGTGTGTGTGTGTGTGTGTGAGAGTGTGTGAGTGTGTTGGGTGT